>JAYXIM010000296.1:0-274153 GCA_037575425.1 Anastrepha fraterculus | reverse complement strand
ATATGGAATGTGTAAAGGTTAACACCGGCATCAGCCATTGGTTCAATCCATTGCTGCGGCCGTGACACCATCATGTGCGTCTCGAAAAACTCTTTCTATCAAAATAAAATAGTTTAATATCGCATAGCGATTCCATGCTTTAATTTTACCTTAATTTTATTTCTCAAACACTTTACTAGTGAGTGACCAAAAGTAAGGTTTGGCACAAAGTGGCCATCCATTACGTCGAGATGTAGGTAATCAGCGCCATTATTCAACAACTTCTGCGACTCATTAGCCAAATCAGCTAGATCAGCATTCAAAATTGATGGTCCTATTTTCGCTGTCACTGGCATTGCTTTAGATTCTTTATAATTTTTAAGGAATTAAACGGAATGTATGTTTTCGAATCGGTCAAATTTAAGGGTCGAAACTGTCATCAGAATCAGATTAAAAAGTGCAAGCCATTAGAAGGATAATTCACAATAGATCAATTGTCAAAGAAAGTACACAAAATAAAAAAAAAAAACCAAGTTTAAAAATTTGTGATTGTGTTTCACACTGAAATTTTGTATGAACGATTGTAAAATCAAAACGAAATTCAGTGATTTGTAGGTTCTACTTAATGAGTAAAATTTAAACTCCAATTTTCTCCAAAAACTTGAAATCACTACCGTTGTAGTTTTTATTACACTTGTTTCGCGAAGATATGAAAATTTATGCATATATTTGTTCTTATTTGATTGTTAATCTTAATGAAATTCCTTCAACTTACAATGATTGGCAAATTTTACAATTTAATGAAAGATATTTAAGTGAAATTTACAAAATTCTCCCTACAGTTCCTGCTTGTCTTTTGAACCACTACTTATACTCCATTCGCCTGGGTATTCCTTGTTTTCAATTGTAACGCCTTTACATTGCGCTTGTTTTATTAAGAAATCTTTAGCTTCCCAAGCTTGAGAACCGTCTTTAAAAAGAAATATTGCACGATCATCATCCACCATATATCGCTCAGCTTGTATATGGTTGTTCCATAGGCTAGTTTGCCATAATTTTGTAATGGTATCAGCTTCCTCGCGGGTTGGATCTCCACCAACAGACACGAATGTCATAAGTGTTCGTCCTTTTTTAGACATTTTTAATAAATTCTCAGGATTGCTACTATCAAGATTGGATAGATCTAATTTGGGCATTGGGCGTAGATGCTCTGGAAGTTCATCGGGTTCCAAGGGATCTTCATCTTCCTGGAAATATTTTTTAATGGGATTAGAATGATTTCATTTATCGCACAGTATCTTACCTCCCACTGGTCTAGCAACCGTTCCATATCTGCATCCGTGAAATCACGTATGTCTTTTTTCGCCCATTCAGGTTTTGGTCCTTTTTCCTTCTTGCTAATTGTATTTGGCACTAGTACCAATAAAGCCAATAATATCAAAAGCCGCATATTTGAGCAGTAAATATTTTAACTTTCTATTTCTACCAAATAATGAAAAAGCAACTGTTCACAAACGACTCGTAAACAAAACACGTCATTACATACACATTCATTCAAAATGTGTGTGGCTAATCAAGGCGAATTCATGGAAAGGTGACTTCACAATAGCAAAAACCACATTTACATGTATTTTATTTTTGCAATTTGGAGGTTTGGATGTCAAAATTTTAATGAGTATTAGGCCCGTCACAATGGGTCCATTGCGGCAATGACTGCGACTGAGAGCTAAGCAAATGTGTTTTTGAGCCGAAGGTGCCACATACGTCCTGTACGCCGGAAGGCACAAAACCTTGCACCTTTCTACTTCTGCTGCAAACGACAACTGTTTAAAGAAAAACAATTTAGTATCGCTTAAAACTTTGAAGACATCACCTTCAGTATTCAATTAGCCTTGTAGGTAAACAAAAATTTAGGTCTTAGTAAAAAAAGGGGCTCCTCACTCCGTGAAAAAAACGAAGTTGTTAGCGTGGATCCGCTTTTTTAACTTAATTTGTTGTGTCGTAAAAGTCCATGAATAAACAAGCAAAAGGAAGAAAAATGACTTATTTGTGAAGAATAGAAGTAGGCGAATGCAATGAAAACAACCAAACACAAGTATTATAATTGTACGCACACATACACACGTTCTAGCCACGGCTCTTTCCGCATAAAAACGGAAAAAAATGCATTTGGGGGTTTTACATGCATTTGTGCTTTAACCATTTAACTCGCGGCACTTCCTTTTGCATCAGTTTGTTTAATTGTAATCTCACAAATCACAATATTACCAAGCCATTCACTGCATTTTTACGAACATGCAATTTCTCCTACTATTGTTTTTTTTTTTGTATTGCGAAGGGAACTGACGTCAGAGTAAAGTAACTGTTTTTTAATGGCGCCAACTCAGTATTCAATTCGCCTTGTTGTTGGCAAGCCGTATGTGTAAACAAATACTAAGGCAAAACCTGAACTTTTAAATGCACAATAGGAGTACGGGAGTACCTTTGAATATTTCATAATTTTACTAGTTTTGCGGGGAAATTATGTTTTTGAACAATTATGGTGAACCCGTTGCAGTGGAGGAATTCGCAGTTCAAAATTTGGTATTTTTCTATTATTCCATTGCTGTTTTTATATGCACCCCGTCGTTTAGTTATACTAATTTAAATTTATCCGTACAGGACCCAAGCGTTCCTTTGTTATTGGCTTGCCCAAATCCACAAATGGGCAGTCTGCCAGAAAACTGGTCCGGTGTTGCATACACAACGCGGCGTATTATATCCGAATTAAAGGAAGCTAATGTAAACGCGTATAAAAACTAGATCTGTATTAATATTGCAAATCTTAAATTTCTTTAACAGCTGCTTAAATTAATCGAACAAAAACGTGTAAGGGAGTTACAAGAAAACAAAGCTACAGAGATAAAATTGTCAGATGGTAGCCGAATCTTTATAACGCCATTTCTATGGGCAAAAGGAAAGCAAGATCCGAAATTAATTTTTTTTATCAAAGGTTCATGTCTTAGCATTTTACCATATGTATACGATTAGGTATATTCTCATTCTGGTATACTTGATTTTAGATCACTACCTAACGCGGATAATTGTGGACGTACTTGCTAATAACCTCAATACTATTATATCGAACATGACCTTGCGGAAAGCCATAAAAGAGGGAATAGACATTGTTCATTTTAACGATGGTTTTTCTAGGAGTTGTAGTCCTAAAGATTCAAAAGTTCAACATACTTGGACCAGGTTGCACCAATTAATTTATCTAATTCGGCCGAAAAAATTATGTGGGTTATACGAAACAACGCTGCCGAAATACATAACACAATGCTGTAGCAAGCCTGATTTTAATAGATTTTTATATATTTAGAATTGATAAATAAAGTACAAATTAACGTTTCATGATTATACAATGTGTATTCATTAAATTTGATCTCCCAATCATTATCTTTGCAAACTAATATTATTCACCTCCGCTCGTTTTTAAGATTGCTGGAACGGGTGCCTCCTGTGCGGCCACCACGGTTCGGCTTAGTTGCTTGAGATTGTACACCAGCTGCTGGGGTGGTAACTGGTTGTGTTGTTTGTTGCACGGCGGCACTAGCATTTGTATTAGCAGACACTGGGCCACTACTTAGTTGTTGTTTTTGAGGTAGCTGTGCTATTTGTTGGATATTTCCAGTTTTAGGGGTAGTTGCTGCATTTGCCTGTTGGATTGCCCCACCTATGGATGTTCCAATGATTCTTTGCCCTCCTTGGGTAGTGGATCCATTACTGCCAGCCTGTTGCACCTGTTGTGAAGGAGTTACCGTGCCGCTGTTATTAGTAGCAGCCACAGGTCTGGTAACTCCAGTGGTGTTTGCCATCAATTGAGGATTACCTATCCCTCCTAGCCCTTGAGGTTGTTGCTGTTGTTGGTCAGGTCTTTTCAGTTCACTCATATTTACTTGCTCGTTGAAAAGCATACAAAATTCCCCAATCTTGTAAACTTCGCCATTTTTGCCTGAATATAGTGTTAAACAGTGACGCCAAATGGAGGCGTATCCTTTTGTTAACTTAATAATATCGCCAGGTGCTATAAGCTTTCCTGGTTCATCCCAAATAGAAACATTAATACAGGCAGAGTGATCTCCAACTTTGAAATTTCGAACCTCTCTATTTTCCTTAGTTACAGTGGCAGTTCCTATTTCCAAAACAATGAAAATAACGTTGATGTTCTTTAATCCAGGCTTGATATCTTTGATGAGTATGCTGCATTCACCGTTGTACATTATAAAATTATGGAAATTTGTTAAATTTGGGTGTAAAATAAATAAACAAAATAAATGCCGTCCTTTCTTGAGCACTCTTATTAAAATCTCACATCCATACATACGAAATGTTTACAAATGTATATAACAGAGTTGATTTTGACAACAGCAGATGGAAGAAATAAATCGTTATGCAAAGACTACAGTATTCATCTTAGCATCGACTGGTTTTATCAACTAAAAATTTGTAGAGATTGCGATATCTTAGGCCAATTTTGGTAAAATTGTTCAACCAGTTAAATGAAGATCAAAATATTTTGATCTAAGTCCATTGTTGTATGAATCGTCTGAGGGTCAGTTGAGTAGCTGAAAATTTACATTTTCATTTCTATTTCTAGATAGTAAATGTGTGATATCTATGTGTTCAGGTAATAAAATTTGGAGCTATTTCATTGAGGAGTATAGAAATTTTTCCGCAGTTAGAAATAATAAAATTTATGCGTATAAAAATTTAAATATTCGATGAAATAATTTTAAATAAAAACATTTCAAATATGTGGGCGCTGTAGGTGTGAACTTTTAAAAGTTATTAAGAGAGAGAAATCCTTGCGGTATTTTAATTTTTTACGTATTTAGAAAATATAATCGATGATGAACACTTATGGTATTCTTCGATAAGGTGTCTTTTTTAAATATACATATACACGAACTTTAAAAGCAGTTCAAAAAGGATTTCATCCAACAATATATAATTTTTGTAGTTCTTAGAATAACTTTCATTTAAAATTGTTAAAAGATTCGCATTGGAAAATACGTCCTTAGCATAGAACCGTTCTTTTGGCCATTTTCGCTTTTTATTATTGCTTTTTGTCTTACTTTCTTTATCTAATATTTTATTAATATAAAATATCGCAAGAAATACGCAATTGGATACGGATGTCGCATTTTTGTTACGATTTTCATCACTTATCTAAAAAAAACAGGTTCGACAAAACAGTTATTCGAAAAATTTAACTGCTACAACAAATGTAAGTAATAATACGTTCAATCTCCCCAATCCGTAATTGAAAAGCGAGATTTCCCATACAAAATTTCTCTCCCAAAATCTGAGATTATGAAATAATCATAGATAATAACCATACTTTTTGACCTACAACCCTGTGTTTTCTATGCAATAGATCATTAAAGAAAAACGTCAAAGTAAAAATTAAATAAAATGGATGCCAGCAAAGAAAAAAGGTTTGTAGACATAATTTAATACAATTTTTGTTAGGTATTATTAATTATGCATTCATAAAACAGGAAAAAGCGTGTGTCCATAAACGCTTTGTCCTCTTATTACTTATTATAAAATAAATATGGAATTTCGCAGGTATATTTCTGCCATCATTTTTTGCAACCTCAGTAGACTTCGTTTAAGGATTTCCTCCAACTGTTTATTATTAGCAGCCAATTGCGCAATTAAATTAGCTATTCGTTCTCCTAGTCTTTCCTCCACATCGTTAATAATAATTAAACAAACCAAAAACACCGAAATAATTTCTATGAAGAAACCAATTTCACAACAGTACTAACAGCTGATTGTCAATTTTGCAGGTAATCTGCCATATGTGAACTCCTAGATTAATTTTGTGCATTTATTGGCAATTAATGCCTATGGGTCGTACTTTAAGTCGTTCTATTTCATTATATTCAACATATACAAGTATATATATATTATTATATTAAAGTTATAATTTGTGGAAGCATTGAATCATGCTGGTTCTATTTTCTTATGAAATATGCAGAATTTTCACAGGGTGTATGACAATATTTTCATAATGTCGGCGTATAATAAGAGGTCTCTTTTCTCGAGAAAAGAAAATACTGTATCACTATAAAACACTTCCTGAAAGGTTTAGGCCAAGATGGATCCACACAGGGCGACTTTGGTATAGCAGCCGAATTTTTTTTTCTTTCTATTCTTAATATTCTTTAAATATTTTTGCTTTGAATGTCAAATTATCCTGCCCCTTTGTTATTGTATTGTTCGCGTACATTCGAATAAAATTTTGATATTCAACCTACGAAAATGCAAAAACAAAATACATTTAACTGTTGTTGTTGTTGCTCTATCGAAGTCACCGTCTATGAATTTATTTTAGCCGATTCCGTCTTGTGCACGCCAGCGATAATTTCTAGTGAGCATAGCGCCATCTTCGTGTGAAGTTCCATACTGCCACTCGACAGATGGTTGGTATATTAAATATATTTAATGTAATTTGCTTTTAATAAAAACTTGTGCATTTATTTTAATTTATTAATCATTTTTCACTTAATCCTTAATAATGTTTCATTGTTCATAAGTAAAGGAGAGAGAAGAAAACACTTTAAAAAATTGCCGATGACAATTCGAAATTATTCGAAGTTTCTTCGAATGCCACATTTTGACAAGTTTTTGCATCCAAGCCAACATCCACCATTTTTGTGTATGAAAAAAATTTTTTTAAGTTGTAAATAGTTTGCAAACAATTTTCATCTTCTGTGCGATTATTTGTCGAGCGTACCGTGAGCGTGTTAAAAGTAATGGCAACAAACGAGGAACAGCGAGAAGCTTTAACAACTGAGTTAAAAACCAGGGCCATTTGTCGCTTTTGTCTTGCCCAAGTGTTAGATGATCTCAGTAACATATATGCAAAGGATACTCCCGTTAAATCATTACTCCCACTGCCGGTGGAAATAATGGCTGTTGCTTCCATAGAGGTAAGTAATACATTTTTCACCCAAGGTGTACAGGATACATCTGTCATTCTCGTTTTTCACCGAAATTAATTAAGAACAGAGATATAGGAGAATGTTTTGCAAAACCTTACGGTGCGAAAGTTAATTGGGTGTGTTTGTAAATAGATTTGATTTGCTTTGGATAAAATTCAACTGCACAGGAAAATTAGAAACAAAAAAAGTATCGAAACTACACACTTTGTACGAAAAAATGGTTTTAAATATCGAGCATGAAATACGAAACTTAAATGTCCGGTTTATAAATTGTGCATTTCAATATTACAACATATTCGTACAAATAAAGTTGTTGTTGTAGCAGCATAAACAATCCCCATACATATACTGGGAATCCTGCTGAAGTGACAGTCTTTGGCCGGATATAAATCCAGGTTATTTCGGTGAAAACGAACAAATAAACTGTCGTGAAAACGAACAAATAAAGTGTTGACAACTCGACATATTTATAAGCACAAGTGTTCCGCAAACAGAAATGTGATTCACTTCGTTAAAATTTGCGTTCTTAGTCCAAGAAGATTTTATATCGTCAAATAGAAAAGTGAATAAGTATCGGCAGGTTAATAACTTTTATTGCGATGACAATAGTTTAACGTAACGGCTGTGGATCCTTAGCCTTGCCTCAAAACTACTCAATAGTTACCTCATTCGTTCACAGGTAAAATTATCTAAGACGCACACCATTAAAATAATTCAAATCCAAACGTCAACAAGAAATCAAAATTTCAATAAAACACCGCATTTCAATTCAAGTTAATTCATTATTATATTAGAAAAATACACTTCATGTATGTTATTTGAAAATACTTTAAAATTCAATTAAATGGCAAAATTAAAGCAATGAAAGTTGGAAGCAGTTCAGTCTCTGCTTTAAACGCACACAAAATAGTGTGCATTGTCGCAGTTGTACAATTTAATGATTATGTGTCAACTCGTTTCATTTCACATATAATGGTAGTTCATTATAACGAAAACAATAGCAATTTGTAAAGAATTTTACATTCTTTCGTTTTAAGCCACGTGTTCATCAAATAGTTGTGTTGTGACTTAAGCACCTTTAGACGGTTTGTCAGAGAAGCGCAATATACGAGTTAACATTGATGTAACACATGGAATTTGTTTTTGCTGATGCATTATGGGACAATCTGGCACACACGACTCGAAATCGACTGCAACACGCTGATTGACGAATGTTAGTAATGTTAAAATGTCATGCTTTTTGCCATTTTCATTTAGCTCTTCCACTAGTGACTGCATAAACCACGAACCATTAGTAGTGTTGCGCCATGAATAGAAGCCCGGTATGGTTGAATATGCAATTAAAAAATCGGCATGTACCGGAATTTTATAGCTCATCGATGTTTCACCATCTGTTTCAGTCTTACGCATATGTACCCCGGGATCAAAATGATCACCCTGACAGGCTTGAATAAAAAATAATTTTGGTTTACCAGCCAAAGTAGGGCAAGTGTGTGCAGTAAAATAGTGCCAAATAGTATCCAACTTGTATTGTACATCCTTCGCGTAGAGGTAGCCGTGTTCACCATGCGACAGTATAGCCACGGCAATGCAGTCGTTGTGGGTATGATCCTGAGAGGCAGCTAAAAGAAACACACTTTTTTCAGTACCTTAAAAAATTAATAAAAAAAAGAGATTTTGTTTACCTTTATCAACATATTTGAGAATGTCTCTTAGTTTGCAGTCCTTATAAGTGTTCACCTGGAAGTGCAATTTTTTCAGAGCAGCACTCAAGTTGTCACAGTCCACGTTGGTACCTTGTCGCGGTTTTAATGAGGGTATATCGAAATGCTCATGGTTGAAAATTAGGGCAAGTCCGCGATTTTTATGATTCATGTTGTATTCACTCGCATGACGTTCAGTTGGCATATATGCCGTATATTTGTTAAAGCTGAAGCAATGGAAAAAAGAAAATAATTCATTAACCACATCAAGTTGAAGTTTATCTGCATTAAAATGTTCTTTAAAAAAAAAATCAACCAAAATATATTAGTGATACCGAAGTCCACTCAAGTAAGTTAATCAAAAATAGTAAATTCGTATTGTACATATTTTTTAGGTTTGTAATTCGTGCACTCAAATTTCTAAATGTTTTAGGCTATTTTCTGCATTATAAGAGGAATTAATTAAAATTTATCATAACCATATATATGTATGTATGTACATACGATAGACTACATTTGTTATCATCACTTACTCTGCACCAGCGTCCTCAATACTTCCATTATTGCTTTTGTTTGTGAACGACGCGTTGGGTCCAACCGCATTGTTTTCATTACCAGTGCATTTCTCTCGTCCCGTCGGTTGTGCATCTAACTTATCACAACTCGGCATTAACACGCCACTTTTGTCCTTTCTACCTATGTATTCATACTTTATGGCAATGCACTCGTCCGTCATCACGTTATTTCGTCGTTTCGTCGCTACAACTGCAGGTTTTTCCTTTTACTCAGTCTTTTCAGCGCTTCTCACCACGCCTCCTCTCATATAACAATTAGAGAAACCTGCGTAGTTTGCTGCTGCTTCTGTTAAAACTAAAATCTATGAATTGCACTAAACAACCAACCACCCAGGATTGCTTATCGTTTTCTCGAATTTAAATGCGCGGCAGCTGTTGCTTCGATGTCGGCATTAAATTTAATTCATATTCAATTGAAAATTAGTTTTCATAGCACAATTCTCTACCCAAAATGGATAGACCACTTTTCGGGCAGTTTCGTATGTAGCTAATACTCCGCAATAATTCAATCGGAGGTCAGTACGTTTAGTCAGTACTACTAATATTCTAAGCAACAAATAAAAACAACTAGTGCAATACTCAACTGCATCAAAAAACTAACCGAACTATAAAAACAATACTACACTTGTTTGCTAGATAGAAGCAAAAAACTGATTGGCGTGCGACGCCGTATAGTTCTTTGAAATGAAACAACATTGACGTGTTATCGGTATATTCGAAACAGTATTGGCACTTTAGTTACTTTTTTGAAGAGTGTTCTGTGTATACTTTTTTATGTATAGTAAACTCCTATCGGAACAAGTAAAAAATGTGTGCGTTTCGCTAAAAAAAAATGAGTTAGTTCTATTGAACCTAGCCGAAACCTTATAGTGATTATTACGCTACTAAAATTTGTGTGCGCTAATTAAAAATGAAGTAGATATGTCAGACTAAAGGTCAATTTTGCACATCTCTCGAAAACTACTTAACTTTTTGTAAAACTGAGTTCGTTATTGGAAGGGCAATGTAAATACTTCCTTGGTATTTGCTGAATTTTTTTAAAAATAAAAATAAAATGTTAGTGGAAAATTAGAAAAACTTGCCAATTTAAATTAATGATAATAAAACTTGAGTAGAAAGTATAATCAATTGAAATATCATTTGTCTAACTCTGGTTACGCTATCCACTGTATTTCTGCGTAGAAACCCCATTCTGCGTCATTAAAATACAGTCATAATAATATCCACCGTTTAAAAATCGTGTTTTCGTAATATTTATGTTTTTTTTTTTATCCAAGCGGACCTACTACTTTTCGAAAACTCGAGGGTAGTACTTATAGTTTCACTCTCACTTTCTCATTCATATTTATGACACAATTTGATCCTAATTCAAATCACATTTTAGCTACATGAAGAGAAGTATTTTATCCTAAAATTTACTATTTATATGGCGCTAGAGTTGGCATATTTATATTTTAATGTTAGTCTGTTTAGCAAACAGGACTTATATTTAGCTAAGCACTGTCTAACTGGCAGTTTTCCCTAAAGTGGGCAACAAACACGCAGCAAATCTTAACAATCGGTTCAATTTGTTTTGGATCGGTTGATGATTTTCATTTCACGTTGTGCTCTTGTGAAAGAAAATAATTGACATGCATTTTGTTTATTATGAATGCTGCCATTCCGCTCACGTGTACTCTTCGAAATCTGAAAAGGTATTACAAAAATCGTTAGCTTCGCTTCACACACTCAACCGATTGCAAGGAAAACAAAAAAATGTGTCAGCTATCAATCTGACCACACACACATCGATCTATTGAAATTTCAGCCGATTGTTATGATTTTTCCCGTGTTCGTAGTCCGCCTAAGAATATGTGTACTATTTTAAGCTGATACACCAACATAAACATGGCTGAATTGATTGATGTTTTCTTCAGGCGATATATATTAAAAAGCGGCTTCTAGTGCTTTATTGAAACTTATAATTTGTATAATATAATTTTTTATTATTAATAAGGCTTGGATTAAAATTGTACTTACGTATTTTTAAATATCTCAATATTAATAATATTGAGTAATGGCCTATTCATTACTTGCTGAAAATTTCCACACTTATACCAAAAACTAGGTTTGCCAACACTTATTAGATACGAGCAAAAAACAGAACATACAGAATGGACAAAGTTGGAAAAACTGATTATGTACGAAACAAATGTTCGTTGTTTTCTCTCATTCGGTTCACCCTGTGTTATATTAAAAAAATATTGCTAATGTTAGGTATTAAATCCTGGTGCTTGATTTTCTGCTATAAATGCTTAGTTAAATTGTGCTTTTTGCAGCTGTATTATTGTTTGGGCAATTATTAGCTTTTAATTTGTTAAACTTTCATGGAAAATATCAAATAATGGTTTTTGAAAGCCTAAATATATGTAGTTATGGATTTTCAGTGTGAATAGGTGAAATGAAATGGTTGAAGTGCCAGTGAGTTAAATGTTAAAAAAAAGTTCGGTGGAAAAACTCAAAACTTTTAATTAGCTCCTTAAATACATGTAGTTTATTTAGATTACCGTACTTTTCACATAAGTATTCCCTAAATAAACATACTTGCACTTAAAGTGTATTCTATTTTGTTGGTGTTATAACGAGTTCGTTTTGAATAATGTTAACGAAGTGTCTGTGCTTGACCGCAACGATATTAGCATAAAACCGTTACATCTGTTATAGTGATCTTTAGCACCTCTTCAATTCAAAAAATGTGTATCAAAAATTCTTTTAGTTTCAATATACCAAATTCTTAGTCTGAAAAAATAAAAATCAGAATATATTTTTTCATAATCTTAACATATTTTTAGGTATTTTTAAACGATGGAATGCCGCCTTCGGTATGTTTAAAATGTCGGTTGACATTCGACTACTGTTATCGGTTCAAGCAAATGTGTAAGAAGGCGGAAAATTTGTTGAGCCAAGTTCCACTTCTTGGAGACTGGCCGGCTCCATTGAAGAGACCAACTATACCGTCAGAGCTTTTACCAAAGCTTTCTATGGTGCCCAACGAAGATAAAAGTTTTAAACACCAAGAAGATGCATCATCCTCTGCTAGTAAAGACCAACCACAAGCCCAGCCACTACAACACAGCGCTAAAGTAGGAATTTCAAAACCAACTAATTCCAAGAAAACATCCACGTCAGTATCAACACCCAGGAAAATACTTAATTCCGATCCAGCTGCTTTACCGGAACCACCGATGCCAATGCGTGTAAAAAAAGAGAAAAGTGACGAAGCTTTTAGTTTCCTTACTAAAGTGGAAAATAATGAGGAAATCTCAATAGATGATGTGCAACGTTTGATTGCTTCTGAAGAACTTGAATTTACCTCACTCGATGTGCAATTCAGGGAATTCACTCCTACTAAGGCGGCCACATCAACTACGAACACAATGAAAATGAAACCAAAAGTACTAAACAAATCCTCCATACGCATATTGAACAAGGAAGCTGACATAGATGTGGAACCACGGCTTAAACAACCACAGCTAAAACAGGACGAGGATGGAAACGTTTCTATTGTGACTGAAATATTAGATCCTAATGAGCCTTATGAAACTGAACCAGATCCCATAAAGAACGCGGCTCCAGTTAAGACAAATGTTTTTCCATGCCCCTACTGTGAGCGCACATTTCCGTTGTTGCAGCTGCGTGACATCCATGTTGTGAATCATACGCGTGAACGTCATTATCAATGCGGGGACTGCGATCGTTCATTCTTCTCCAAGTACGATCTTCAAAAACATATCGTAATTCATACTGGTGAACGCAAGTATAAGTGCTCAGTTTGTGACAGAGGTTTCACTAGACCCGCACTATTACATAGACATGAAAAAATACATACTGACATACCCAAGTATCTTTGCATATTTTGCGAGAAGACATTCTTGTCGAAAGATGATATGGAGAAGCATACTGAACGGCATCGAAAAAACCGACCATTCAAGTGTAAAGGGTGCTCCAAAGCATTTGCCTTTAAACAAGGTCTGGAACGTCACGAAGTAAGTTAAGATTTCTAATTGTACAAGATTATTTTGTAGATAAAATGTGATTTTAATTCTTTTAGGTGGTGCATTCAACCGAACAGCCATACTCCTGTCAATATTGTGACAAAAGTTTTTGCACATCTTCAAAGTTGGCACGCCATCTTGTTGCACACGCAGGGAGCCGACCCTTTCCATGTAAATTTTGTCCAAAATCATATTTGCTTTCGCATCACTTGTCACGTCACATGCGTACACACAAAGAAGGCGTCATTATGTATTCCTGTAATGAATGTGATGAAGTTTATAAGACATGCAACGAACTAGTTTTGCACTCTGCAGTACATGCTACTGTAACACTGACATGCCCACTATGTCAACAAGTATTTGAAGATGTAGAGTCGGTAACAGCGCACATTAAGGAACATGCTAGTAATGAGTCGTACCCCTGCGAGTTCTGTGACTTAATTTTTCTTACTCTTAATGAACAAAACTATCACATAAATAGTGCGCACGCTGCGGATCTGGCAGCATATAAGGAGGATGTCAAGAATATAACATCCGAACAGAAACAAAAAAACGATGAAGAAATAGAAGAAGTTATTGAAGAATTCCTTATTGATGAAATACTCACAGATGATAATGAATCATTTAATATATCCAAAGACAGCAAAGGTAAAGGCATGTTGTAATGTTATATTGTAAAATAAATTTAATCTAATTCTTATATGCAGACGATACAGACAAACAAAACGTTGAAGAAACGAAACAACTGAATGCCGAAGTTGAACAACATTGCGATGAGGAATATTGTTTGAATGATATTATCGACGATCAGGAGCCTCCTACAAAGAAAAGTAAAGTTATTGTCACAACTGGTACAAAAATTGCAAAGACTACTGCAAATGAAGGCGGTGTTCCATTGCGTCGCAAAGCACTGAGAAACAATGCAGAAAATGTAGTCGAGCAAACCTCGCGAAAATCACCTAGAAATATTAGTGTAAGTCGAAATGCGGCGAATAGCAGTGTACCGACAACAAATCAAACACCACAAGCTGAACATAGTAATGACAATGCCGAAGGTGGAGCATCTTCTACCAGTAAGGAATCGAAGACTTTACAGAAGTCCAACCAACGGAAATTGACAGCCGGTATAGGAAGTATGGAGACTGATTCAAAACCTGTAACACTTAATAAAGGGGGTGTAGCACTTGGAACGGAGGCTGGACCTGCGGGTGATACGGTTACAAAAATAAAAGTGGGTGAAAAAAAAATGAGAGTACAGAAAATTGTCGTCACAAAAGCGGAAGCAGCAGCCATGGCCAAAGAAGGACGTTTACGTATAAAGGATGGGAATTTAATACTCACAACGAAGGCGTCAAAATAATACAAGATATAAATATACAATTGTACTGTATGTTTGAATTAAAATTTTCAACAAGTCTCGTATCCAAATATATATACAAGTATATACATACGTATTTAACATAAGTTTTTGTGTCGATTTAGCTAGAATTTGTCTATATTTATGTACTTTTGCCTGCATATAACATAGCACGCAGACCAAGAAACTGAATATCGGACTATATTTGGGAAAATTCCAATTTACGGAAATGAATGTTTCGTATAAAAGCAATGGTAATTGGGAAAACCCCTTCGATTTGTAGTAAAAAAAAAAACTAAGCGTGCGTGTCAAATTTATATTTTGGTTGGCGAATCAGTATTTCCCATAATATTGATTTAGATTATTTTCCCCCGAATACGAGAAATGAAGTTCCTTATTTTTTCCGACTGATATGCCAACGCATTTTTCTTAAAGGATATGAAAATGACTACCGATCGCATTACATTTATTTGTCAATCGAAATCATTGTCTATAAATTATAAATTTTCATGAAGTGATAGCAAGTAAAAGCGACAAATTGAACTGGTCCATTCAAGACTTACTATGTGGCCCTCCCCAATTTTACAATTTTGCTTTTAAATTAGTGTTCATAACCATCGGGCAGTGGGTTGACGTGTGGATTATGGAATAAGCTTTTGTTGCCTTCGCCCCATGGGAATCGCTTTTCCCGACGACGCAAATAATCGTATTTGATAAATTCGTCACGAGGATGGTCATGCTCTTCCTGATGCTTCAAGTAGGCGTTCAACATGCAAAGACCTACAGCAGGCACTGCCACGAAGAATGAGAGACGCTTCCATACTTTATAACCACCTAAAATGAATTACAGTTTAGAAGTCATGTTATGAAGTTATGGCAAATTACATAACCTCCTACTTGCTTAACCTCCTGAGACATACCGCCCCCAAACGAAGGTTAAGAAGTTGGACGTGCATTTATACTCACCAGAATGTTCACCAGCAGAGGCAGCAGTTCCAGCTTGGGATCTGTTTAAGCTAATAGCAATTTGACGGCGAAAAACTTGTGAGAGAATAGCAGCCATTTTTGTATCCTCTTTCGTAAAATCCAAACACTAATGAAAATTTTTTCGATTAAATCAATTTGACTTTTAATTGACAACTGACAGCAATACCAAAGTGCTACCAGATTTTTAATATATTTTTACCCTGGTTTTAAACCAGCTATTACCAAACGTTATAAAATACAAGACTACGACTATTGTTGTACAGATTCATAGTAAAAACACTCTCAGCTGGTTGTCAAAAAATTCTGAGATCACCTAAATCGAAAACGCTCTATTATGTAACATGGTTGCATAAAAAATGATTAAATTTCATAGAAAATCGTCTTAAAAAATCAAAAATTATTGTAAATGATTAAAGTTTGAAATATAATTTTTTTTTTTCTAATATTTTTAATGTTACCATGCAAATCCTAGTTCAGCATAAAAACCCCACTAACACGCTCAGTCAGAAAGACCAAGCACATACACCATAACACGCTTGACTGCCTGTCAAACTCACACCAAGGGAGCCTGTCAAAAAATAGGAAGAGTAAGAGCAAGGCACATGCATAAAGGTGGTGGCACTACACCAACAACAATGTTTTGTACGTTTGATTGCCGTGGCAAGGTATTGGCGAAGTAGAAAACAAAAAAATTAATTCGCTTCGTTTTATTCCGTGCTGACAGCTACATGGACACAGCGAAAGAAAAAAAAGCAAATCAGCAGATTTACCAACACCTCATTTAATAGATTCGCTTTAAAAAAGAGTTATTAAATACAACGATTGCGACTTCCGAATTCGCTCGTGACGTATTTTCTTTAAATAAACAAACAAGTAGAAGACAAATAATTTCCTTGTGAGGAAGGGTAAGCGGAAGCAATATAAAATCATAAGAGGGATTTAAAAGTGTTAGTACTTTTTTTTCGAAGTTAATTACTTAATTTTTTGGCATTTTGACACGTCTGACGTCAGGTCGCTTACCAATACAAAGCAAACGAACAAAATAAGCAAAAAGAGGAGAACTTCCATATTTGTGAAAATTGGCTGAATGGCTTAGTAATATTGTGATTTGCGGCACTTAAACTAACCGAACAAATTAAATTGTGAAAGCACAAATAATAAAAGCCTCCAAAAGCAGTTTTTTTTTGGAAGGCGAAAACGCTGTGGTAAGAAGGTGTATGTGTTTGTGCATAATTTCTTGTATTTGGTAGATTTTATTGCCTTCACCTATTCTTCCTCTTCATAAACAAGTAATTCCGCTTCCTTTTTTTTGTTAATTCATTGAGCCTGACGACATAGGGAATTTGGAAGGCGCAATCTTGTATTCTATCATCTTTGCCGTTTGCCTATTTTTTAGCAGTTGATAGATTTATCGAAATTTTTGAATTTTTCATTCAACAAACCTTGCTCTTATGTTCAAAAATACAAAGAAATTTTTTTTTTAATTGAGTGTTATGTGTTCAAATGACCACGTAAAAAATAAATAAATAGTATAACTGCGTCAGCTGAAAGTCTTCGATATTATCGCTGCGTTATCTGTTTGTTTATTTAAGAATCCTATTGTTATTAATTGTTTCGCATTACACGAAATTTAAAGATCGCATGCGGTGGCTCATTACAACTAGAGATATGTGATAATAGAAACAGAGAAATAGAAATACCGCCCTGTAGATGTTTTTCACATTGTCGAGGGAAATATGAATTCGCCGCGAAGTTAAGTTTTCAGCTGCTGTCGTGAGCAATTTGGGAAAATTTCTATCAGGTAAATAATAGAAAATTTTAGTGTTAAAAATATTAAAATTGTTTAAAAAAAGCGAGGTAAACATTTATGTAGTTCCAAGAAATATTACATGCGAAAGTGATTGTAAATTTCCTAATTAAATATGTATTTATCTAAAAATCTGCGATCATTTATCATGCCTTGGAGTTGCAAAGTTTATACGATGAGTTGCATCAATAAATATTTTTAATTAAAATATTTTTAACATATTCTTAATATCTTTGCACTGCTCAGTCTGGTAAACGAAATTTAAATATGTCCAGCATTCAGGAAAATAAGGTACATACATGTGTGCATATGTACATATTTTATTGGGAAAATTTTATATTAATGCACCACGTTTGGAAAAAGTGTCATACGGGAGGTAGAAGACGTCTCACACATTCTAAAAGGGAAAAGCTTACCCTCAGAAAACGAGTTTTTAAGTTATTTGATTTCAAAATTTGATTTGTAGCAACATATCTCATATTTTGGTTAGAAGTTCCGGCAGACACCTGAAATGAATAAAAAGGCTAAATATTATGGTTTATATGTATATTTTATATATAAACAGGTTATTAATTTTAAAATTGTCTCTGTTTTGATTGTCCCGATTTCGAATTCACAAGTTTTAATTGTCTGGAAGTGTCGCAAACGAAATTTTGGAATGAAAAATCGAGCGATATGTCATAAGCGCACTTAGTACAAATTTTACGCCCAAATAACTTTAAAACTATTATTAACTGAATTTCACCACTACTCGGTTAGTAAACGAAATAAACACTACACCAACATTTCCTGTGAGTTTTACTGGGAAATTTCAACTTTTTCACAAAAAAGTGAATGGTGCATCGTGCACTCATCCTTTTTTCTGTTATATAGTTGATAAATCCTCCCTGATTTTACCCTGATATGATTAATTTATTATTTTCGCATACATTTTCCGCAACTGAACTCTATTTTTTATGAAACAATATTAATTTGAGTCTGTTTCTTAGGAGCTTCAAACAAAGCCAAAAACAAAGACTGGAGGAAGCAGCACTGCAGAAAAAAGAAACGACCGGGCCAACGTCAGCGCAGACGGAATAAAATCAGGTCTATAACAACCGAATCAGAGTCAACTCTTGAGCTCTTAACAAACGCCGGTAATACAAACGGAACACACATTCCGACAAGGGATACCTTTTCAATCAGCAAGACAGCAGAACCACCGACAGCATCGCTGGTTCTCTTAGAATCTGGATATGTTTTAAATTCCGAGGCGGAAACACTTGAACTAAAGTCTTCTACGGTTTTGCGCACAAAGCTTCTAAGGAAATCTGAAACTTCGAAGTCTCAAACAAGCAGCAAAAATAAACTATTGCAGGGAGAAAATAATTCAACATTTGGAGAGCAGTCAGTAAAAGCAACTAAAGTTATGCCAACGGACACCACTGCAACACCACCTGCCGCCGGCAAACCCCGTGAAGATATTCTGGCCCAGCGCGAAGCGAAAAAATTGGCAAAGCAAGCAAAGAAAACAAAAGCTGTAGGTTCTGGATCACAAATAACACCCGTACCCGTACCGGCACCGGTTTCAAGCACAACTGTTGCACCTGCTCAGTGTGCTACGAAGGAGAAAATTGCATGCCTTACAACTCAGAATACAACCAATGTCGATGCACCCGCACTCAATGATAAAGCGCGCGAACAAATCAAAGCTGAACGAGAGGGCAAGAAAAAAGCAAAACAAGCGCTTAAAGCGGCTAAAGCTATAGGTGTACCAGAGCTAACAGCACAATTAGATGCCGTTAAAATTAGCCAAAAAAATGACGCCACCGCTGCACCAGAAGAGAAGGTTTAACTGCATTTTTTCTGTTGTTTTTGTGCTTTTTTTTTTGTAACTTTCTGATATTTGTAGAAAAAGCCAACTTTAAGTAAGTCGGAAAGACGCGCTTTGCAGGAAGCTCAACGGGAGGCCAAAGCACAAAAGATGATCGCTGCACAAAAAAAGCCAGCGACTGTCAGTGATACTAAGAAGGCCACCAATTCCACAAAAGATACACCAGCAAAAAAAGCGGCTACTGCTAGTCCTTCATCAACAACGACGAGCATTAGTCCCTTAACAAAGTCTCCACGCAGGAATGATTGTAAAGTGCGCCTCTTCAATCATTTGGTAAAAGCGCGTCAAGACGTCAGCTTGTTTTTAAATAATCCACTTATACATCCAAGCATCACACGTCTGGGGGAACAGTATGCTCAACGCACAGTTGTTGGTTCAAATGCGCGTTGCATTGCTTTTCTCAATGCGCTGAAAATGGTAAGCGACGTGTTTGGGCTTATTGTACAAGAAACTTTATAAGTAATACAAAATTTTACAGGTTATTAGAGACTTTGAGACGCCGCCAAAAAAGGAATTTGCACGCAGCTTAGAAACGACAATAACAAATAGTGTAGATCACTTGCAGAAATGCCGTCCGCTTGCGGTATCCGTCAGCAACGCATATAAACATATAAAGCATGTGCTCACGCAATTGCCAACTGATCAGGCGGAATCAGATGTAGGTGAAAGCGTGTATACTAGCTACTATTCCTTCATTACTTTTATATATATGCATGCATTTGTAAATACTGTGTTTGTATTGCTTCTAGTTGAAAGAGAATTTGTGCCGTTTCATCGATACTTACATAGAGAACCAGATCGGAAAGGCGGCCGAAGCCATTAGTCACTCTGTGCAGGAAAAAATCTCAAATGGCGATGTTATACTCACGTTTGGCTGGTAAATTACGACGTATTATACAAATTATTCAATGTACATTTTAAGTAATGACCTATTTTTGTTCTTCAAATACAGTTCATCCTTGATAACATACATTTTTGAGGAAGCACAGCGTCGACGTGTTGATTTCCGTGTGATTGTTGTCGATTCGCGTCCTTTCTGTGAGGGCCAAGAACTTTTGCGTCGTCTAACTGTGAAAGAGATACCTTGTAGTTATGTGCTTATAAACGCCGTTAGCTTTGTCATGCCCGAAGCGACTAAGGTGCTGCTGGGCGCACATGCATTACTGGCTAACGGTTATGTGATGGCACGCACCGGCACCGCACAAGTTGCACTAGTAGCGCACTCATTCAATGTACCCGTGCTGGTGTGTTGCGAAACGCACAAATTTAGCGAACGTTCACAAACCGATGCAATTGTCTACAATGAATTGGGCAATCCTGATGATCTAATACGGAGCAATAAATGCAGCTTGGCGAATTGGCAGGCCAAAGACAAAATGACGCCCTTAAATCTGATGTACGATATTACACCACCCGAACTAGTTACGGCGGTTGTGACCGAAGTTTCTATACTGCCATGCACAAGTGTACCGGTGATTTTACGTATAAAACCAACCGAAATCGGTTATTAGAGGCTTTGCTGCTGTACGTTTTTTATTATTTTCTAGAGTTGTTTATTAGTTAAATGCACATGACTTCAATAAATGCAATAAAATTACTTACTCAGCTTAAAACATTTTTTTTTGTGAGTCTTATTGGTGTCACGACTATCCTGCGCAGGCGATTGTCGTGGAAAAAAATTGAGATTTTTTTTTTTTTGTTTTGAGCGTTTAAGCATTTATTATATTTTATTTTGAATTTCCAATATTTCATTCTACTGCATATTTTGATTAAAATCTATGTATGTATCCGTATAATAGACAATGAATAACGACTGATTGAATTGTATTTCTGCGATTGCATTTTTCAATTGAACTTCTAGTAAATAATATAATAAAAAAAAATTAAATGAGTAACTATTTATTCAATTAAAAAGAGCTACAGCAAAACCTGCCACTACCATAGTTTACCATTGGTATGTGAAAGGCAGCAAAATTGTGCAGATTTGACGCTAATTTTGTCGAGTTCTTTCGCGCTAGTGAATCCATGTGTTTTTGACTTAACTTGTAAAATGCAAGTCAAATACAAAAAAAAAAAAATCAATTAGTGAAAATGAAATGTTTTTGTAATTGGGCTTCACAGTTATATTCGGTTGGCAACTAAGTAATTGCGGATTTTACTCATAGATGCCTTCAGTTGAATTTGTAAGTTTGCAGACGTAGTACAAATTTAAACACACATTTTTTTATTTGATAGTTGGCAATTCAGCTGTCAATCAGAAAAAAAAGTTGTTTGATCGGTTGCGTAGTTTTCGTTTGGCGTTCGTTGAAAAATGGAAAATCAAAAGGAACATTTTCGTCATATTTTGCTTTTTTGCTTCCGCAAAGGGCAAACCGCATCGCAAGCTCATAAAAAGTTATGTGCTGTTTATGGGGACGAAGCCTTAAAAGAACGGCAGTGTCAAAATTGGTTTGCCAAATTTCGTTCTGGTGATTTTTCGCTCCAAGATGAAAATCGCTCTGGCCGTCCAATTGCAGTTGATGACGCCCTAATCAAAGCAATAATCGATTCGGATCGTCACAGTACAACATGTGAGATTGCAGAGAAGCTTCATGTATCAAATACATGCATTGAAAATCACTTAAAACTACTTGGCTCATGAACTCAAACCAGACCTCACCCATGCAGACACCTGCTCGAGCTTGAGCCACCTCCCAGGCACATCAGGAGGCATTTCCTCAACTATGCGGACGAGATCTCAGACAAAACAAACAGACAGTTACTGGA
The DNA here is from genome assembly GCA_037575425.1 of Anastrepha fraterculus. Lineage (NCBI taxonomy): Eukaryota > Metazoa > Arthropoda > Insecta > Diptera > Tephritidae > Anastrepha > Anastrepha fraterculus. Next base: position 252,077 of record JAYXIM010000296.1, on the reverse strand, counting down.
TCGGACAGTGTACAGACAGGCCATAAACAACATTCATCGGGAGACTCTCACCACCTTCTTAACCTCCCGACCCCCGAATGCCGTCATCGGAGTCCAACCACCACCGATGGCAGACGAAGAGCTCCAACTTCCCCGAGAGTCCCGCGTAACCTTGGCACAATTACGTTCTGGATATTGTAGCAGGTTAAACTCCTACCTATCCAGAATCGACCACGACATACTAAACATATGACCAGCATGTGAAGGCACCCCGCACGACACTAACCACCTTTTCACATGCCCCATTAAACCTACTCATCTAACACCTCTCTCCCTCTGGACCCAACCCGCCGAAACAGCTAATTTCATGGGCCTACCGTTAGATGAACTAGACGAAGACGACCGGTGATTACGATACACTGACAGGGCAAAGGTACTGCTACAACAACAACCAACTCAAACCACATCAAAAGAAGGTTTTGTTGTCAGTTTGGTGAGATTACAAAGGAATTATCTACTTTGAACTCTTACCACCCAATCGAACGATCAATTCTGATGTCCACATTGAACAACTAACGAAATTAAACAATGCAGTTGAGGAAAAGTGGCCCGAATTGACAAATCGAAAAAGTATTGTATTCCATCATGACAATGCAAGGCCACACACATCTTTGGCCACTCGGTAAAAAATATTGGAGCTTGGTTGGGATGTTTTGCCACACCCACCAAATAGTCCTGAACTTACACCATCTGATTACTTTTTGTTTCGATCTTTACAAAACTCCTTGAATGGTGAAATTTTCAATAATGATGATGATGTCAAATCGTACCTGATTCAGTTTTTTGCTAATAAAAACCAGAAGTTTTATGAACGTGGGATTATGATGCTGCCTGAAAGGTGGCAAAAGGTCATTGATCAAAATGGCAATACATTACAGAATAAAGTTATTTAGCTCCATGAAAAAATTGCCTTCGATTTTCTAAAAAAAATCCGCAATTACTTAGTTGCCAACCCAATAGTTTAGACTGTTTTTTTTTTTGGTTTTTATTATTCCGAAAATATAATATTCAATGATGATTGTGAAGAACTGTGCATCACTTAACAGTTCAGAAGCGCGGTTTTGTGACCTTTTTTTGAAAATATGCGAATATTATTTTTACATTTTATATTAGCTTTACATGAATCGAAATGTATTTCTTTAACAAAATGCCAAAAAAATGTTTAACACAATGTTGATATTAGTGGCATAGCTTTTGGAAAATACCTATCGATCGATTGTTGAAAGCGCCTAATATTGAAATTTCATTGGAAGACGACGAAAGTTTTTAAAACTAAACTAAAGTATGCTTGAACGCTTTGAATACAAATCACTTTTAGAACTCAGCAGCGTTTTAAACTTAATTAGATACATTCACATTACATTACGTGCGTATGTAGATATATAAGTATATATAGGTATAATAATATTGGAGATGGAGAGCACTTGGGTTCTTAGTTCTAGGTACAATTAAATGATGGATTGGAAAGTGAGCTGTTTTTGTGATCTTCATGATCTAATGCTACTTTGGTATATATATAATATTTGAAATATCCGATGAACGTCAAACACAGCAAATTTGTTTTTTAATTTTTTGTATGTTTATGTGTACATCTGTAGTTTTGAGATTTTTAGATACTCTAGAAATGCAACAAATTTTCAAATTTTAATATAACGCCTCGCCACTCATATTTGTTATTTAATTAATTAATTTTTCTTTTGGTTTTTTTTTCTTTTTTTGTTTACTTTCAATGCTATTTAGGCGTTCTTCATTAATCTAACTTTTTTCATTTTGCTAAATCCGCTTGCACTTTCACGCTTTGCATACAAATGAATTGCTTAACGTTTTAGATTAGATTTCTAGACCACATGCACTCTTACACTAAGCTAAACACAGCAGCAGACTTGCAGACTTGACCAAAAAGCAACATTCACTATGCAACACACCCGAGGAATTTTTGTTTCTTTACAGCTCGCCCTTGCAGTCACTCACGGAGTTGCGCATTCATGGGCTGGTCTTTTGTACGAGTCGAAAGCAAGCACGACACACTGGCACTGGCTTGCCGCTGTCCTGCCCCGGCAAAGGAATACTTTTGTCGATGCAGCGTTCACAAAAAATGTCGCCGCACTTCCAGCAATGTGTCTGTGGAAGAAAAGGAAATAAGTAGTGGGTTATTACAGAAAACATACTTATATGTTCATATGTATGTACATATGTATGCTAATAGTGAATGGACATTTTTTTTTATTTGGACGTACTAGGTTGTTCAATAAGTTTTGCGGTTCGATAAGAAAAAACAAAACTTTATGATTTGAAATACATTTTATTATTTGAACATCAATATTATCAAGTGTTCCAACGATATTCCGAAATATGAATTCCATCCTTGGAGTGAAAATCTGGAAGGGCTGCAAAATACGCTGCCACAGCTATTATGGGGTTAGGGGTAGTCAGAATTTTCAAAAAATTGATTTTTATTCAACAATTAACAAAGGGCGCTCGGGCGCTCCGGCAACTGCAAATCGATATTTTGGAAGCTGCTATGACGGCTGAAGAACTATTATATGGCCCAGGAATAGATTACACAGAGCAAGTTATTAAATAATTCGTATAACTCTACATAAATCGATAGCAAAACTTTAACTGCGTTTTTTTTCAAAACTATGAAAACATAAAAAACTCGTGCCTAAGGATTTTTTTTGAAGTGAAAACTTCTTTAGAATCGTTGGGAGTGATTTGAGACTTGATGAAACGAAAAAGCGACACTAAAAAGAGACATACATATAGATCTTATAGTATATAGCCTGCGAGAGAATGAGATAGAACACAGTTATACAGCGTTCCATATTCTCCGTCTCCTCTTTGTGCGGTGCTTTGTAGCCTCCCCACTCTTGGCTACGAAGCGTTATATGTTGATATACGTATATGTATGTGTGTGGCTGCGTACTGCTATGCCACGCTAGTATAGTGAGTATTGTAGTATGTATACTACACTGCCTATTACTTGCTTTGGTGTTTAGTTCAAGCGTCATACGTATGTATGTTTGTATGTATGCTAGTACGTATGTGTGCACACAATCAAAATGACGGTGCTCGTATTGTAACTCCACAGATAGATCTGAATGCACAGCAACTAGACTCACTGTCTGTTCAGCTCTCTAAAGTGGGAGAAATATGTGCATGCGAAACCAGATTGAGCAATGGAAAAACAATTTTAGCTGTGGCAATTTATATTTCACCGAATCAATCAATAAATAGCATCACGGAATTCACGAAAATTTAATAAAGTATACACCAGAAGTATCGCGGATACTTAGAAAAGATTACGATAAAGTTCCAATGATTTTAAGTGGCGATTTTAACGTAAATTTTGCATTGGACACAGCGGTTCCTTTAATTGACTTTCTCAATACAACATTCAATTTAAAAATGTGTAACAATAGCACTGAATCGACAACACGATCAAAAACAACAATTGACGCGGTATTTCAAAGATATGATCATATTTTAGCTATCATAAGCCACTCGTATCATTTGTTGAAATGGAAAACATTGAGGATGAATAATAATAAAATGAAGAAAATAAAATAGAACTTTATAGCAATATTATAAAGAACCTATAATTATCCCGCTCCTAATGCTGCTTTCGTCTCAATCTCTCTCAGTTTGTTTTACGGAAGGTTTCACTTCTATCGCGTCTAACCGTTAGACTGGTATTTTTTTTTTTTAATTTCGATTTTTTTTAACAATTAACTATAGCTTTTTTTTGGAAATCTGAAAAATATTTCCTGACTCCGCCATATTGTTAATTTTGAACAAAAAACAAAAAGCTTCTTATCTTGAAAAAAACTTATTGAAAATCATCATTTTTTCGGGCCTCTACTACCCCTAACCTCTTATGACCTTATCATTTAATGAAAAACACTTTCCACGCATGATTTTTTTTAAGTCTGGAAACAGATGGAAGTCGCTAGGGGTCAAGTCTGGTGAAGACATTGAATGCTTCAACAATTCGAACTTTATTTCATGGATTTTGGCCATTTTCAAAATGCTCTTCTGACACAGTGCATTGCCCTGATGAAAAGGAATTTTTTTCTATTGCAAACTGGGTAAATTTTCACGATTTTTTTTCCTTCAGCTGGGGTCTAAGAGGTTACAATAATATTCGAAATTTATTGTTGTACTAGTTTGCAAGTAATCCACAAACAAAATTCCTTACGCATCACAAAAAAAAAAACTGATTCTAACCCCTTTCTTTGCCGATTTGTGGACACGAACTCGCTTCGGCGCCGAAGAACCAAGTTCACACTCCTGTTTTGATTAAGGATCACGGTGATAGACCCAAATCTCATCCATAGTGATGAATCGATGCACAAGGGAAGTAGATAGGTGGGGTGGCTGTCGCAATGACACACTTAGACCTTTCGTAGGTTTATTGTGATACCTCTGGAACTTATCCTTACCCTATGGGTTCCTTTTCAAACCATTTGGTAGCTTTAATAAACGAGTAAAGCTTCGATAGTTTTAGATGAGCTATATCCGCTACATCAGTTAAAAAAGCTCTATCAAGAGTGCGGATGCTTCTTGTAGCTAAGATTTCACACTCACATAAAAGGTATCTGACTGTTTCCTCTTCTTCAAAGTACGGGAGTCCTAACCTTCTAGCGTGGTTGCCTATTATACAATGACCAGTTAATACCACTATAATTTTCCTTATAGCTTCTCTGTTAAATCTTAGCAAGCTTTTTGATCGACTTCTGTTCCATTTCGGCCATGTCTGTGTGCTTAGTGTGCATGTTGTGAGGTTTTGCCAACTTGTATTTACCTTGTTGATGGTTTCCCTATCTATAAGTAGTTTACAAAAGCTATAGGCATAGGTATCAGCGTCTTATCCACTTGGAGGTCAAGCGTTGTAGCGGTTCGAGCAAGTTCATATACCCTGCAGTTGGATCGATGCACAAAATCCACTTTATTCTTTCATCTTTTCGAAAACGTTCTAAATGTTATGGGAACGTCGCATTCGAATGTGTTTTTGTTTCATTGTTAGCGAATGCGGCACACCCATTGTGCACGCAGCTTTCTGAAGCCCAATACTTCAGTGAAAATATTGCTTCCACTGCCCACTGAGATGCCTAGGGCTTGTACTAAATCTCTTTCTCAGTCACTCGACGATTTTCCAATACCATTTCCTGTATTTTTTCTGCGATTTCTGGTGTTGTTGCTGTTTTTGGACCCCCTGCACGTGGATCGTCTTCAAGGCTTCTACGACCACATTTAAACTCAGCAGTCCATCTTTCTATTGTACGAATTGATGCCGGAAAGTGCTTATACACTTTCAACATTCGTTCAAAAATTTCTTTTGCTTTTAGGCATACTTTCCAAAAATAAAAATTCAATCACTGCACTATACTTGATTTTTTCCATTGTGACACGTCGATGCTAAATGGCTTGTAAACCAAGAATGAATTGACAGATTGAAATGAAACTTCGTTCGTATGAAGAGTGTGTCAACATTACAAAACAAAAAAAAAAATTGGCTAGTAGCAACGTCCTCTCTTATCGTACCGCAAAATTTATTGAACAACCTAGTAAGTTGCGATTTTAACTCATTTTTTTGAATTTTTCTAAGTATACTTGTAAATACCTGGCCGTTAAGGCGAAGTATATACGAAATAGTGAGCAACACAATAACAAATCAGTGGATATAGAAAACAAAGATCATCCATTTTTCATCATTGCTTTGCCTGCTTACTCCCTTCTCTTATCACGCTTAGTGGAGTTTGGAGTTCTTGAACATTTTTTGGAGTTTTTTAAAAAATGTTTGGAGTTTTTGAAAAATGTTTCTCTTGCTTTGAAAATTTTAACAGCAATAAGATACATATAACTCATAAATTTGATTGTGAGTGATAGTAAACATATCAAAGTTTTATAGAAAAACCATTACTTCAATCGGTTGAGTCATTTTTGATTTGTTGCAGGTTCAAATTAGTTTCATGATTTTTTATAGATTTATGATCATTTAGGTATAGACGCGCTCGTTTGTAAGCTTAGGCCACGGATACTATGAAAGCGCACTCCGATGAGCTTTGAACGAGCTCATTCAAACACTATAGCCTTGTTTTTGATCAACGTAGCTTTAACCCTTTGGGGACGCGTGTCGGCATTTAGCCGCCCAAATTAGTTCATAGCTGTAGGGCTCGCGACGTGTGTTGTTTTGAGCGATAAGATACGCATAAGTATAGTAAAAGAGTCAAGTTTTCATTCGAAGACATTAGGGACCATTAGCGATGAAGTATTATCTTCCTTATAATGTAAACTTACGATGTGAGACGACGGTAGAGTCAGAACAAATTTCAGTTCTTCGATTCAGTCTCTCAGTGCCAGTGTCAGAGAAACCAGCAGGCTTTTTATATATTTTATATCTTATCCTACGCACAATGGCTAAGCGATCTAGAGATAAGACGTTAGATAGTGACAGTTCTGACGAATATTACTTTGCATCTGATAAGACGGAAGATGACGGCATTACTTCGTCAATTTGAACGATACCACACAATGCCGGAATATAAAACGTATACATAAATACAAACAAACTTATTTTTGTTGCTTTTTTTTCGATTTGTTTGTTTATAATTATTTTTGATTTTATAAAAATTTTTTCTTGTGTTAAATAAAGCTTTAGATTTACTTTTTATTTATTTTCTTTACTGCGCACTCCAATACCTCTCGTTCTCAGCGACGCTCGCCTGTCGAGCGGCTCCGTTCCCAAAGGGTTAAGCTTTTCTTTAACACAGCTGCATAAGCACATTATTCAAGAAAATTTCCGACTTCCGATATTACCTGAGTTGCCAGTGGTAAAGACTTTATTAGAAAAGCCAAAATTGCGCGAAATAAAACTAAGATATTGGCGAAGCTAATAATAAAAATCTGTTTGTTGGGTGTTTGGCCGAGCTCCTTCTTCTGTTTGTGGTGTGCGTTTTGATGTTGCCCCACAAATGGAGGCTTTTTATACGAAACTCTTTCACGACAGAAATACATTTGGATGTTTGTCATTCATTGCCTGCCGATATTAGAAAAAAACTTGTTTCTCTCATTTCGTGTTTCATGTCAACCCGAGCACTGCGGAATTGCAGTGATGAACCAACCTATTTGGCTTTCAATATTTTTGCTAAGAGAATTTTGTATGTATTAGTTTCCATCAACCAATTTTTGAAGGGTAACAAATCGGGTGGACTTGAAATCGAATATTATTTATTGTAAGTAGTTGTTGACTACAAATCCTGGCTAGCTTAACTTACCTTCTTGCTGAATTGATCAAAAGGTGTTGAGCATGAACAGGCTGTCACGTTGCGCATCGATTTCCAATCAACAGCTACGGAATTAATTTCCTCTCTAATACTTGTGGCATCAATGCGTTCGTTCAACTATGCAATAAAATACAGCAAATATACATTTACTTATACATATCTATCTACATACATACATACAGGGTTTTATTGAAAAGTAATGAGCCTTATTTTTTTTAAGTAGTTTTATTAAACCTTTTGGCTTATACAACTAATATTCTTCAAAATAGGACCCTTGAGCGTCAATACACCGCTGGTAGCGTTCCTTCCACTGCAGGAAACTTTTTTTAAACTCATTCGCCGGAATCGCGTTCAGCTCGGCTGTCACAGTTTTTTGGATCGCCTCGATGGAGTCGAAACGCCTCCCCTTCAGCTTTCTTTTCGGGCGCGGGAAGAAGAAGTCCGGAGGGGACAGTCTGGGCTGTAGGGAGGGTGGGGAAGCACCGGAACCCCAATCTTGGCCAATGCAGAGGTGCAGAGGAAGGCGGTGTCTGTTTGCGTCGTCGAAGGAATTCAAGATCACTGTTCGTCTTCGACCTTCTCCCGGCCTTCCTTGAACGACTTGTGCCACCGTTTTACCTGGGCACTGGACAGTGATTGGTCCCCGTATGCCTCCTTGAGTAGCCCAATGGTTTCGGTACTCGTTTAGCTTTACGCAAAATTTGATCGAGTAACGTTGCTCCAACGATCGCTGCATTTTTGCCACTGCAAAATCCTAACACACTTTTAAAACAGCTTTCACGCGCGGAGCGATGTTGACTGCACCGCTGTATCCAGCGAACTGGGACCGGTTTCTAGTGGAAGGGGAAGGACCAACGATCATTTTCCCCCACCAGCCGATTCGGTTGCTCGCTTGGCAGAGCGGGAAGGCTCATTACTTTTCAATCAAACCCTGTATATGTGCGCGTGCCAATATTTTATTTTGATTTATAGTTACCGAAAGGTTCGCAAATGACATTTCTGCTGGTTTGAGTGGATGATCATCGTCCGCAGAAGAAAGTTCGCTCATCTTCTTATCGTAATTGTACCTTAAGAAATAAATTGGAAAAATAAAAAATAATATTAAGATGACCGTTGGTTTATATGTGCATTGTGTACGCACTTGTTGTCATTGATCTCTGCTGGTGCAGGCTCCTTGTAGGTTTTAGCGGTGGCATCTTGTAATTTCCTTGCTGATTTGGAAATATAGTTTTTGAAGCTTGCAATGCGCTACCAATGAGCATAAGAAATGTTTATTAATATTTATTATAGACATTTATAAAATGAATTTTGCTTGAAGAATGCAAATTATTATTTCACCTTCGTTAAATGCTGCACATGATCCTCCAACGAGGTGCAATGATCTTTACTAACAAGCAGTAAGTCGCTAAGCGGTTCACGTGGATGTACGCCGCTTTCGAACCGACTAAACATACCACGCCAAAATCTGCAAAACATAAAAACAAACTTATTTTCACTTTTGCTTTGGTAACGCATGGCATGACGTCACTTACTTAATGCATTGCGGCGCCAGATTGGCTTTGATTGTTTCATCAACATCTGGCTTATACAGCGGGTTGATATACTCATTCAAGTGATTGGCCATGAAACCCCACAAAGAAAATGTGCGCTCAGAAAGCTTCAAATCCAGCCGATCCTTCTCACAGTTGCCCACAAAGGTGCCAAACTGGCATGAATGCACGTGATCGTGCAGAATAAGCAGGAAACGTTCATTGAATTCAAAAGCATCACTGCGTTGTGTCATCAACTGCCAAGTGCAGTCCAGAAACTGTGTGAATATCGGTGAGACCTCACGCGGATCGGTTTGCACGTGACCACAGCGTTCACTGAATTTGTGACCAAATGCCAGCCAGTCTTTTTCAATCAAAGCCTAGTTGGACGTATAATTAAAATAAAAATTATAAGTAAATATTTAACTTTATTTCCAAATCGATGATTTACCTGAAATCCTTTGATGGTTCTGTAGTAAGGGTCCAACATTAGTGCAGCCAATGAGCACACTTGCGCTGTACGATCCCATCCGTCCGAACAGTGCACCACCACCGATACACCTTTGTCCACAGCACTTGCAATGAAGCTACGTAGATTCGAGAAAAAAATAGCAAAGGTGTAAAATATTATGGGAACAAGTACAGGGCATAACAGTTTACAATAAACAAAAATATACAGGTGGCGCAAAATTAATCATCCCATCAGAGAATTTACGAATATTGCGATAAGCTGTTCATAAAGATCGACTATTTTCATCAATAATATTGAACTATCGTGTATAATTGTACTGTCTGTCTACTTGACCAATGTCATAGATGACATAAAAAAGGTACCGTCAGGGAATTATGCTCTACTGACATCTAGGCACCACTTTTGAAAGACCCTTTATATTAGTGCTTCAACTGATAGAAGTCTTAAGAAAAGCCGGCTATCAGGGAATAGTCGCTAGGAAGAATCCATTTATTTTCCTAATAAAATAGGCAAAACACGTTTTATGGAAGAAAAAGCGTGACATCTCAAATTTTTAAAGATCAACGGTGTTTTGTTAGCACATAAAACTTGGATTTTGTGTTTCACGTGTTCCTCATTACTTTGAGTCAGTCCGATTTTGTAGAACCAATATTCGCTGAACCGTCCCAATGTCGTTGTCTGGTACAACCAATGATGTAAGGTTTCGTCACAAACACAAACTTGTTGCGTCAGACTTAAAACTCTTTTACTTCTTAGAAATATGTAAAAAGGGCAAAATATTTAAAATATTTTATTTTAATTACCTGGATGTATCCAAAATAGACCGAATATTTTTCAACCAGCCAGATGATTCCAATGAGTTTAGGAATCCACTCATTGTGGGTGTCTTTTGTTCGCATGCTTCAATTAACTTTTGCAAACTGGTGCGTTGCACGTGAATATTTTCTATACCCAGAAAATGGAATTTGATGTTCTCATAAAAAGCTTCGTTTTCATAACCCTTGCCCGCAGCGCGGTTGGCCATAGCGTTAATCTGTTGGCAGAGAACGTTAATCTTTTAATGAAGGAATGAAGGAAGTTTACATAAAGCCATTAATATTGGTAAATGAGCAAATAAATCGGTTGTTTTAGCAAAGTGTAGGCATCATTACACTTTACTTGATTTGTTGAATAGCCTGTGAACAATAACAAGGCAGATTTCAATGTCAACGGAAACCACTTTTTAAATTTAATTCAAAAGAAGTCAACAAAAAAAAAAATTGCCTAAAGCCAACGGTATTTTATAGTCGCTTGGAACTTGACTTTGTAAATTAAAATTCACTCGGCTATAAAATTATAGGACGTACATAGGTAGGTAGGTGAAATGGTTGAAGTGCCAGTCTGGCACTCCTCAAGTAGCACTAAAGCGCCGTTTTGATACCATTATGAGACCTCCAACAGGCAGATATTTACAACCAGCCAGAGCTGTTGATATAATGGAGGAGATTGATTGGATTTAGGTTGGCGCACTGACCCAGGCTGTCGAAGAAAGATGCGCCCAGTGACCTTAATCGTCTAGCAGCCAAACCCAGACGTTTACAGAGAAACTGCTCAGCAGTCTCCTTCTCTGAAAGGTCTCCACAGTTTCTGCAATGGGGGTTAAATGGTAACCCTAGCTTTTATGCGTGAGTGCCGATCGTCTAGTGACTGGTAAACACAGTTACGAGTTTGGAAATTGATATTGTATATAATTGTATATCGTATTGGGGCCAAGGGGTTTTCGAAATAGCCCATGAAGAAATGGAGCTCCATCTTTTCTGAGAAATAATTTGTGTAGTTCCCCTTTAACAACTGTCAGGGGGATGCCGATGACCGGGTAGGAGGTCTCTGAGGCTAATTCAGTCCCCTTCCTGGCAAGTTAATCAGCAATTTCATTTCCCCTCTATGTTCCTATGTCCTGAAAGCCAGATCAGAGAAATGTTATACACAAGAGATTTGATCTCCACCTTACAGAAGTTTACTAATTTCGTTCTGCACCATGGCGTCGTTAGAGCCTTAATCGCGGCTTGACTATCGGAGATAATGCTAATATCTACCTCGCTCCCGCGTTCCCTAAGCATTTTGCATGCCTGCAGGATCGCAAAGACTTCTGCTTGAAAAACACTAACAGTATTCGGCCGTTTAAAGGAGGTTAAAAAAATTGGCTGATTTAGAGAAAACCACTGCTCCGACTCCCGAGTCCATCTTGGAAGCGTCAGTGAAGACAGAGGTGCAAGCTTCGGTGCAGATTTTCCCCTCGATCCAATCCTGCCTATTTGGAAAGATTGCCTTAGCACGACCCTCAAACTCTAGTTTGAGGATAGAGAGATTTGTTCGAAGCTCGGGGAAATACGGTGTTAACTCCCCGAAAATGCTACCATGTCCCTTGAGAGATTGCCTCAAGAGGCCATAAAACTATATCTATATATATAAAAAGAAGTTACATTTCCTTGGTAATCTTATAACTCAAGAACGGGCTCACCTATCCAAACCAAATTTTTAGGCTTGGTTTGGACTATTCAGTAGATGGTTTGTGTTTTAAAATTTTAAGAATCGGATACCAGGGTCTCGAGAAATAGGCCAAAACGTGAACCCGGGTAACCCTAGGATGTGTTTGTACAATATTGGTAGCAAATGGAAGCTGTTGATGATTCTATAGTATAGAGTATTTTTGATGCCGCTCCATGACTAGGGTCTCGAGATATCGCCCAAAATGTGGACCCCGATAACTTAAGGATGTGTTCGTACAATATGGGTAGCAAATGGGAACTGTTGATGATTTCTATAGTATAGAGAATTTTTCATACCGTTCCGTGACTAGGGTCTCGAGATATAATCCAAAACGTGGACCCGGATAACCCTAGGATGTGTTTGTACAATATGGGTAGCAAATGGAAGCTGCTGATGATTCTATAGTATAGAGTATTTTTGATGCCGCTCCGTGACTAGGGTCTCGAGATATCGCCCAAAATGTGGACAATGATAACTTAAGGATGTGTTCGTACAATATGGGTAGCAAATGGGAGCTGTTGATGATTTCTATAGTATAGAGAATTTTTCATACCGTTCCGTGACTAGGGTCTCGAGATATCGCCCAAAATGTGGACCCCAATAACTTAAGGATGTGCTCGTACAATATGGGTAACAAATGGGAGCTGTTGATGATTTCTATAGTATAGAGTATTTTTCATACCGTTCCGTGACTAGGGTCTCGAGATATAATCCAAAACGTGGACCCGGATAACCCTAGGGTGTGTTTGTACAATATGGGTAGCAAATGGAAGCTGCTGATGATTCTATAGTATAGAGTATTTTTGATGCCGCTCCGTGACTAGGGTCTCGAGATATCGCCCAAAATGTGGACCCCGATAACTTAAGGATGTGTTCGTACAATATGGGTAGCAAATGGAAGCTGTTGGTGATTTCTATAGTATAGAGTATTTTTCATACCGTTCCGTGACTAGGGTCTCGAGATATAATCCAAAACGTGGACCCGGGTAACCCTAGGATGTGTTTGTACAATATGGGTAACAAATGGAAGCTGCTGATGATTCTATAGTATAGAGTATTTTTAATGAGTAATGACATTTTATGTGATCACAAAGTGAAGAAGATCGTGTTCGACGAAATTAAGTGGAAACACAACGACACAGACGGAGAAATCAGTCGGTTAATAGTGAAGCACCAAGAAACCGTCGTGGGCGTACGTCCGTTTATGATATACGTCAAATGGACCGCGCGTCTTTCATTTACGATGCCCCCATTGATTACAGCATGCATGCCTACATTGGCAAAATGAATATAGAATGTATGCATTGCAAAGCAATTAAATTCAGAAACTAAACGCCTGGTATGTGCTGTGCTGGTGGGAAAGTCAAATTGCCGGTGCTAGAACTTCCGCCAGAACCTTTGCATTCATTGGTTTTTGGAAATTCACCAACGTCGAAGCATTTCCTCTTAAACATTAAAAAATACAATTCATGATTTCAAATGACATCTTTTTTAGCTACAAATATTATAAGAGATGGATTTATGCAGACGTTTAAGGTTATTACTTCGTTTGGAATAAACAATATCATATTTAATTTATGTGCCGTCCCTGTGTTCGATGTTTTTAAAAATTCAGATCCGTTATCTACATATATTTCTCGAACTTTACAGATTCAAGGTCAAATATACCATAGAGCTGGGTCTTTGCTACTGTTCCCAGATGGTGACCATCAATTTTGCAAATGGTGATGAGAATAGTGAATTAGATCAGCGCTGTGCAATTTCGACGAATACGAGAAGATCAATCGTGAATGAATTGCAAACAATGTTCCATCAACACAATGAATTGGTGAAATTGTTCAAAGTGGCACTCGATCTGATGCCCACCGATGACCACAAAATAATAATAAAAGCCGATAAAACACCTATTGCGGAGCACGCCACACGATTCAATATAAAAAAACATTTTATGTATGGTGGTGCGAAGCCCACTGGGGAATGCTAGTATATATATAATTGGCAAGCTTACTGCTAGGATATTTACCTACAAAATTGGCTGAGGTTAAGGTTGTATTTATTCCAAGGGTAGGGAAAAAACCCGGACAATTGCCTCAATCATACAGACCAATTAGTCTCAGCTCATTTTTCCTTAAAACAATGGAAAAGATAGTTGATCAGTATATTAGGGAAAACAATTTAGCTAACTTTCCACTACATCGACTTCAATTTGCCTATCAACAAGGAAAATCTATTGAGACTGCGATACACAGCCTAGGTATGAGGCTATTGAGTACAAACAAATAGCTCTATGTGCATTTATTGACATATCAGGGGCTTTTGATAACACTTTCTATGCGGCAATCTATAATGCCCTATATCTAAAGAAGGTACCTGAACCCATCACCAGATGGATAATATTCATGCTGAAATCTAGGACGATCGGCACCGAACTAGGAGGAACAGTCAAATCTATCAAAGCCACAAGAGGTTGCCCTCTTTTGTGGACTCTAGTCATAGATGAACTTCTCCACAAACTGAACAACCTAGGTTTTCACACTCAGGGTTACGCTGATGACCTAGTAGTTTATGTATTAGGCTGGCATGAGGAAACCATTTCGGATCGCATGCAGCAAGCCCTTACAATAATAAACAAATGGTGCACGGAAAAAGGGCTTTCCATTAACCCATCCAAAACAGCACTTGTACCGTTTACTAGGAGAAGGAACATAAATCTCAAATGTCGGACCCTTAATGGAACAACACTTCAACTCTCGACAGAAGCGAACTATCTTGGCGTCAGTCTTGTCTAAACGCTTACTTGGAATCCCTATATTGACAGAGTTACTTTAAAAGCCACAAGGGCATTCTTTGCCTGCACAAGGCTTTTTGGTAAGACATGGGGACTAAACCCTAGAATGACCTCCTGGACATTCACCACAGTTGTGAAACCCATAGTCACTTATGCATCCTTAGCATGGTGGCCCAAGGTCAAGTAAAGAAAAGCAGTAGACGAATCAAACAAACTGCATCGCCTGGTATGTGTTGGTATTACAGGGGCTATGAAAACATGTCCCACGGATGCATTGGGTGTGCTCCTGAACATACCACCGCTTCCAATCTTGATAGAAAGGGAAGCTCGCTCGAGTGCCTTAAGATTAAAAGGTATATCTGAACTTAAAAGTGGGGATATGAAAGGACATTTAAAGATCCTAGAAGACTTCGTACATAATCCCATTCTTCATAAGGATGACATAATATCACTTAAACCAATACTCTTCAGGAACTTCCAAGTTATAATTAATGAACGCACAGACTGGAGAACTAATTCTATCACTTTCAAATCTGGCTCTCAGCTATGGTTTCCTGATGGGTCCAAATTGGAAAATGGTAGAACAGGGGCAGGAATCAATGGGCCTTAATTCAAAAAATCGATTCCGATGGGACTCTACCCAACAATATTCCAGGCAGAAATACATGCCATTGAAATATGTGTTTGCGAAATCGACATAGAAAGCTCAGAACATGTGCTTTGTGAATGTCCTGCGTTGGGCAGACAGAGACTTCATCACCTTGATGGTATCGTAGTATCTCCATGCAATCTTTGGAACAACAAACCCAAAATTGTGCTAAAATTTTTAAAAAGCCTAAAACTCTAGGGTTACAAAAATAGGTCTTTCACAATAGATCAGCTCTGGTCGCAGTGCGTAATGGCCTTCTAATAATAATAATAATAATTGGCGCGTACACCCTCTTTTGGGTGTTTGGCCGAGCTCCTCCTCCTATTTGTGGCGTGCGTCTTGATGTTGTGCCACAAATGGAGGCACCTACAGTTTCAAGCCGACTCCGAACGGCAGATATTTTTTACGAGGAGCTTTTAAATGGCAGAAATATACTCGGAGGTTTGCCATTGCCTGCCGAGGGGCGACCGCTATTAGAAAATTTTTTTTCTTCATTTTGGACATTCACCGAACCAACGTTCTCTCTGTGAATTCCGAATGGTAGTCACGCACCAACCTATTCGGCTACTAACTAGTCGAAACAAATTTAGCTTTTCGGAGTTATTTTTCCCTTAGTGATTTAAAGCAAATATATGGAATAGAATAGAAAACACTGAATTAGTTGATGGCCTATAAGTGTTGAAAATTTAATTCCTCTTAATGACATCTTGCCGCCAGACTGGCAGCACCGACTTCAGCCGGCATGAACCGCGAGTTCTCTATTAAAAATATGTTGAAGATTTATAGGATGATGGTTGAATTTTGCCAGAAAGAATCTTACTTCTAAATTGATTCCTGACTTTATAGTCATAGTTATTTATTGGCAAGGCGATTGCAGATTGGACTTTAAAGTTCGCATTATTTAAGTCAATACAGTTAATTTTGATGCCCTTTAAGGTTACTACTTTTCCATCTTGCCTAGCCTATCTTCCAATTTGTTGTGTGCACATTTGATGGTGGAACCTACAGTTTTATGCCGACTTCGCACAGCAGATTTTTATGATTTTTTGAGAAACGTCGTTTTTTCTACACCGAGTGTAAAAACAATTCTTATATTTTAACTATTTTCTCAAAGGAACAACAACAACAACAAAAAAAAAAAACGAATAAAAATAAAAACTATGTACATTTGCTGCCTATTTGTCGACGTACAAAAGTTTTAAGTGGTTGCATATCCCGTAGGGCGCACTTGCAACAACGACTGTGGCATTCGTAGTGATGCCGCATGTCTGCACTTGTGCATTCCTTATTCGAATATGTAGAGCGAATTAAACACAAGTGTGTGCATATGTATATATCACTTACCCTTGGTCGAGTGTCCACAACGTACATATAGTCGGTGTTGGGGTTCGTTTTGCGTATAGCTTCCAGCATCTGCTCATCTTCCAAACAGCGCGCACTGAAGCCCGACAATGGCTGACTACAGCGGCAGATTGATGCCTGCATGAAAAGGGCGACAAGTGTGGAAGAAAAGAGGAGGGGGTAAATAAAATAACACTGCAAAAGTAAGTTCTGCATATGAATATTTACTTAGTTGTCTGAATGCAAATTTACACTCACATTTAATATTAATGCACCGGAACTGTTTATGCTGTAGTTTTAATATGTATTTTTTTGTGTGTGTGGGCAAGGCCATAGAAATGCGATTTTTTAACATTTCATAAATTTGTAATTAGTAAAGTTTACAATAGTTGAAGTAGTAGATAAGTGCATTTGAACCTATGCACAGAAAAGTGTGCTTACGAGCTGCCTTTTGGTGAAAATAACAACATTTTTTGCAAGATTTTAAAGTTTTAGCCTTATAGAAATTTTAAAAATTTTATCTTTGCAAAATTAATTTATTCTTTAGAAGTTTTTTTGTTTTTAATTCTTGCTCTATGCTGTGCAAAAAGTAGTGCGAATTGGTCAATAATAAAAAAAGTCATGCGAATTTAATACGGCGGTTCTTCGATTATATTTATTGCGTTCTTGGTCAGAAATTCGTTCACAACGATTGCTTGATGAGATGCTGCGCTATTGTGGTGTAAAATTATTTAGTTGTTTCTTGCCCAAATCTGACCTTTTTCAATGAATTTGCCATTTCAACACACCGCTATTGCCCAGATACAGGATTTGGCACTCGAAGTGTAACCAATTAAAAGGCCATTAATTTAGTTTGGAAATTTATTTTTATTCAATAAAAAGTAAAAAATGTGTGAAAATAATACGAATTTAAGAATGAATTTACTTTTGCTCGATATAACCACCTTTTGCCTTGACTATGTCCTTGAGATGGTCCAGAAACGAATCGCAAGCTGCCTGAATGTGACTTGCTGGTTTTTTTGGTCCACTCGCGGACAATGGCCTTTTTCAGTGTCTCGAGAGTGGTGAATCTTTCAGTTCGGACTTGGTCTCCAAAATGGCCCAAAGAGAAAAATCCATCGGACTCGCGACTGGTGAATTTGAGTGCCATTGTGTGGACGTTATTAACTTCGGAACGTTGTTTTTTAGCCATTCTTGATTTACTCGAGCTTTGTGAGACGGTGCCGAGTCCTGTTGAAACGTCCATGATCTGCCACCGAAATGTTTGCCTGCCCACGATTTCGAAGCAACCTTCAAAATACTTTCCCGATAATATTTCGCATTTACCTTGACGCCAGGCTGGATGAAAACGATTGAAGAGCGCCCATCTGCAGTTATATCGGCCCAAACCATTACCTGTGGCGGGTGCTGCCTCCTGGTGGCCAATCGATGACTCAAATTCTCCTATGAACGGTCGCTCAAATAAACCATATCGTTTTGGGAGTCTAGGAATATTTGGAAATTGACCGCTTTCGGCCAAGCGAAGCAACTCCTTCGCTCTCTCAAGTCTGATTTGTCGTTGCTTTGGTGTGAGATCATGAGTCTTTATGATCTTATAAGGATTGACTTCGGGATCATTTTTCAGTCCTCGAGAGATGCTCGAAGAGCAGCAACTGCTGCTAGCGTTTGTTGTTGTTGTAGTAGCATACACATTCCCCGTGCATATACTAGGAATGCTGCTGAAGTGACAGTCCTAAATCCGGGTCCTTCCGGTTATGTTGAACCGACTGTCATGCTAGCGGTTGCTGTTGCTGCCTAGTACAAGAACGGTTACCTGTAGTAACCGAGCAGCGAGATCGCGTGCCATCTCCAGCAAACAGGAGCTACAAACCTCCCACGCAGTCAGAGTCCGGGGAATCATCTGACTCTAGTCGGCACGTCTTTACAAATTCAGTGAACTGAAGCAAGTTAAGAGTTGCTTAGACATTACATTATGTCTTTTAGACGTTTAAGAGCGGTTTCTTATCTTCTGCTTTACTAACTTAGATGATAAATTATTCCTTACTTTAAACTGCCCTTTTACTCTCTTAGTTTTTCAGCGATACGTCAAAAAAAAATTACAATTTGAACTCAAATCGACTAACAGCTTGTTCGCTGTTTGTAAACTAATCCGCATTGGTAAGCCACTTTAAGACTATCTGAAAAATTTTACGAGCGAAAATAGGTTTAGCGCCACGATAAAATGTCTCGCAAAGTGAGAGGTTTGCTGAGAAAACGACTCTAAGTGTGTCTGCCTCATCGGCTCTGAAGGGTGGCAGTTACTGCAATCAACAATCTACTTTGCCGCTATGTAATCTAATAGTGGTTTATGCAAATGCCAGTGTGATATTGATGAACTAAAAGGGCATTTACTCTTCAATTTCGTAACATGTTTGCCCATTGTGCGAAAACAATGAGCAAGAAGACAATGGAAATACCACTGAATGCATTTGCCTATTCATTGACTGCTGCCATAGCAGCAAGGCGAAGGCATGTAATAGACTTGTGGCTGGCTGACTGGCTAGCACAGCACCACCAGTTTCATTGACATGTACAAAGCGTTATATGATTAAGTGACCGATCACACAGACTGTTCAGTAGATGTTCTTTACGGCACAGCACGATTTTCTTTTCTATTGACTTGGTCAATAAATGAATGTGTTTGCGTCATGAAAGGTATGCACATAGGTACGGATGCCATCACGAACACACTTCTTTAATACATACACACAGACAGTAGTAGTAGGTAATAGGTAAGCGCACACATTCTTGCAATGCGAAGATGGCAACAGTCAATTTATCAAGATTTAAAAATGCCTCACACTTTACAGTATTTACTCACCTTATTCGAGTGCAAGTAGGTAAGCGCTGGTAGGCGGCCTTTGGAACGAAAACGTGAACTACCAATCAACATAGCTGTGTTGGCTTCTTGTGGCACATAAATTTGCCGGGGATACGTATCACATAACTCGTAGTTCATATTCAAAGTGCATAATGTCCAAATGTCGTTTGGCACTCGCATACGCCGGAACTCATTTTCCAACTTGAAGAAATCCCAGCCTGATGACTTTGGGAAGTCATCCTTGGCTGGCTGGTAGTTGAAGCAGTATAACTTGTTAATGGAAACTGTAATTAAAAAGCAATTACTTAGATTAATGAACCATCAAAATGTGACTACTTAATAAAGTTCATGCAACAATCTTCTGCATCTTGTAGAAGTATATGTGCATGTACTTGTGAGTATTAGGGTTGTCCTTATTTTAACTTCGAAATTTAAGAATAAAAAGTGCCCGAATTTTGAGTACAACCGGATAACATTTCATGATGGCTGCAAATGATTCCAACATAACTCCTAAATTGTACAGGGCCGTCGAAGTAAATCCGGAAAACATTTCGAAAGCTCTGGAGCAGTAGCGTTAAGTCTAAAACCGCTGATAAAGGGACATATTTTTGGTGTATTGTTTCCTGATTGGCATTGGAGTGCCGAAGTAAGTGCTAGTGAAACGATGAGTCGAGAGCAGGACAGAAGAGCTGCGATACTAGAGTCACTTCGCGCCGGAAAAAGCCCTAAAGAGATAATTGAGTGGTTTGGTTACAAAAAAAAACGCAAGTTGTTAAACCCTGGATGGACCCCGTGGCTGCTGGAGGAGAATATGTGTTTCAGCAGGACTCCGCATCTGCTCACAAGGCAAAGAAGACTCAGGCTTGGCTCCAAAATAACCTACCCTACCACTGGTCACCAGATTTTTGGCCACCTTCAAGTCCAGACTGCAATCCTCTTGATTATTACGTGTGGGGCACAGTTGAAGCAAAAGTTAACGCGAAGCCTCATAACACTAAGGACGCTCTGAAGACAACCATCGAGGAAGTGATGATCACAATGGACAAAGAGGAGGTAGCTCGCGCATGTGGGCGCTTCAGGTCCCGGCTGGAGCAGGTAATTGCACGAGATGGAGGTTACATTGAATAATTTTTATCTATGATATGTGTACTCACATTATACAAAGTTAAGTGCAAATGAAATTATTTTTGAGTAAATATCCAATAGTTTTGTTTTTAAGTTCAGCATTCCGCATTTACCGCGACGGCCCTGTAATCTATACTAATATTATAAAGAGGAAAACTTTGTTTGTTTGTTTGTTTGTTTGTTTGTTTGTTTGTAACGAATAGGCTCAAAAACTACTGGACCGATTTTAAAAATTCTTTCACCATTCGAAAACTACATTATCCAGGAGTAACATGGATTACATTTTATTTTGGAAAAAATAGGGTTCCGTAAGATATTTGGATTTTTCGGACACAAACTGAAAAAAATCTTATATATAAAATAAAGTCAACTTTTTGTGTGTGTTCGCTAACCGGCCGTGTCTGCACCGAATTAAACCAAACTTACACACATTGTTAAGAAGGTATTGAAGATGGTTTCCGTATAGTTTGGATACCTATTGGAGGATAGGGCTCGAGATATAGGTCAAAACGTGGACCCGGGTAACCTTCGGATGTGTATGTACAATATGGGTATCAAATGGAAGCTGTTGGTGAATGCTTTAGTTCAGAGTATTTTTCATGCCGCTCCGTGACTAGGGTCTCGAGATAGAGACCAAAACGTGGACCCTAGAATGTGTTTGTACAATATGGATATCAAATGAAAGCTGTTGATAAGTGCTTTAATACGGGGTAATTTTCATACCTATTGATGACTAGGGTCTCGAAATATATGCCAAAACGTGGACCCGCCGTGTCTTTGAACCGAATTAAACCAAACTTACACACATTGTTAAGAAGGTATTGAAGATGGTTTCCGTATAGTTTGGATACCTATTGGAGGATAGGGCTCGAGATATAGGTCAAAACGTGGACCCGGGTAACCTTCGGATGTGTATGTACAATATGGGTATCAAATGGAAGCTGTTGGTGAATGCCTTAGTACAGAGTATTTTTCATGCCGGTACGTGACTGGGGTCTCGAGATATAGGTCAAACGTGGACCCGGGTAACCTTTGGTTGTGTATGTACAATATGGGTATCAAATGAAAGCTGTTGATAAGTGCTTTAATACGGGTTAATTTTCATACCTATTGATGACTAGGGTCTCGAAATATATGCCAAAACGTGGACCCGCCGTGTCTTTGCACCTAATTAAACCAAACTTATGCACATTGTTAAGTAAGTATTGAAAATGGGTTTCGTAAAATTTGGTTGTAATTCGGAGCAGTGGCAACGGGTACAGCGTTCTTTTGAGCCAGCCATAATGTCGCTTACTTTTTTAACGCTTGGGGCGGAACTGAACTGTCAAATTGACAGTGTAAGTTACAATGTGTCAATATTTCTTTCTGATTTGGATGCCATAAGGAAAAAACGTAAGTGCAACATGTAAAATAAATAATATGAAAACCATATATTTTCTGTTCTAAACCATATCTATTCTATTTTAGTGTGCCCAGCGAAGGGGGCCGGGTTTGCTAGTATTATATAATTTTTTTTTTACTTCTTTACTCACTAGTTTTATAACGAAAATTATAAAAATATTTGCTTTGAACAATTAAGTTTATTTTCGCGATTCGAGAATAAAAAATCGCTGATTATAATTGTGCGATCTCGGAGGTTGCTGTAAAGATATTGAGGTTCCGATATATTGCCGTATTTGGGCTGAAGAGCAACCCGATGCCATTCAAGAACAGCCATTACATCCATTGAAAACAACCATTTGGTGCGGCCTATGGGCTGGAGGAATCATTGGCGCATATTTCTTCAAAGACGAGGCTGCCGTCAATGTAACAGTGAATGTCGAATGGTATCGCGCCATGATAAACGACTTTGTTATACCGGAAATTGAAGCCCGTGATCTCCACAACATTTGGTTCCGACAAGACGGCGGACGGCGTTACTTGCCATACAGCCCGTGAAACAATGGATTTACTCCGTCGTCGTGTCGTCGTTTCGGTGGCCATTTATCTCTTGTCTCGGACAGGTGGATTTGCCATCAAGATCGCGTGATACCACACCTTTGAACTTTTATTTGTGTAGGTAAGTAAAGTCTAAATGCTTTGTGGATAAAGCAGCTTCGATTGAGGCATTGAAAGTCAACAACAATATTACTAAAGTTATTCACGAGATACCGACCGAAGCCCTCCAGCGAGTCTTTCGATATTGGTGCTTACGGATGGCCGAATTACGGCGCAGTTGCAGCCAACATTTTTTTTAAATAAATGTCATGAAATGTTCTACACAAAAATAATAAAGATTGCCCATTCAATTTGAATTTTCGTTGTTTTATTTCAATTTAATATCCGATATTTCTAAATTGATTATCCTTTCTATACAGCCGTTGAAGAATACGACGCCCAGTTCTCTCCATTTGACACTTTTTCAAGAAAATCACTTAAATGTTTACATATTAGGACCTATTTTACAAATTTAAAATGTTTTCTATCTGTATGAATAGATTTTTTTACTTCACCTACAAAAGTTAATACAATGCGAAATTTCTTTGGGAAAAATACTTCAGAACGAAGCAAACTAATAGTCAAATCATAAAAAATTTAGGTGAACGGCCTTAGGCCTTTTTGCTTTATTAAATCTCACAGCGGCTTTGCGTTGGATTTATTAAATTTCTTCAATATTCAATGGAATGGAATAGAATCTTATGCTGCCTTGGCCTTATCGAATAATTGATTCAAATTGGTGATATTCTGCGTACTGAGTGTATTTTTACGTCGTTCCAAAGATGTTCTATTGGATTTAAGTGGGCACATGAAGATGCGCAATCAAGAAAGTGATCGAATTGTTTTCAAAAAAACTTTTTGCAACACGAGGAGTGAACTCCGTTTCATTGCATTTTTGAAATTTTCAAATCACCGGTAAATTCTCTTTCGTACTATATAAGGTAGAATTACATTTTGAAGTATCTAAACGTACTTGATCGCATCCATATTATCTTCAATAAGATGAATTGTCCCGACATCGTTCCACGAAAAGCAGCCTCACATCATTATTGAGCCTACTCCGTGCTTTATGATTGATAAGACGAACTTGGTGTCGAATACTGCACATTTTGGGCAACGCATGTACTTTCTGCCGTCTGCACCAACGCTATTTATTTTCATTTAATCGTAGAATAAGTTATAACGCAACTGGTTTGTGGTCCAGGATATGTGCTCTCGTGCAAACTGAGTTCGGCGTTGTCGTTGCGAAGCTATTACCAATGGCTTTTTCCGTGCCAGTCGATCGTGCAACCCTGCGTCTGCCAATCAAAGCGTAACTGTGTTTTTTTGTCATTGGTGAGCGAGAACTTCTTGATGGATGCCATCAGCACTCCTTCAGGGATCCTGTTTTGGCAATCTAACGATCATCCTATCAATCTGGCTAGTAATCTTTCACATTTCTTTTTCTCGGAACGTTTTCTGCTGTTTTATACTCAGTAAAAGATCTCAAAGCATTTAAAAACCATCGTTTTTGAAATATTTGGTGGTGTTGAAATAGCACCGTAGGAAAATCCGGTATTTTGTAAATCTATGATTGCTTTTCGAATAGTTGGGGTGCAATTTTTCTCTTTCGACATTATTGAATCGTAAAACTTGTGTTGGAGTACTCCAGATACTTTATTACTTCCTATTACACATTAAAATGGAAATTAATTCACATAATTTTGGACGAAAACCGAATCGTTCTTAACCTTTTGCCTTAAAATAACGGAACGAACGGGATTTATATCCGCTCAAGGACTGTCATTCCAGCACCATTTCCAGTATATGTAAGGGGAATGTTTATGTTGCTACAACAACAACAATAACACATCTTTCTTGCGCACTCACCTTAAGCCTCCATTGGACACCTCTTCTAAAACCTTCGGTTTTCCACCTGGCTCTGGCCTTTTTTCGCCCTGCTCAAGGCGCCCTTTTTAAAAGGATACATCCATAAATCAACATATATTTTATGTATATAATTGATGCGTACACCTTTTTTGGGTGTTTGGTCGAGCTCCTCCTCCTATTTGTGGCGTGCGTCTTGATGTTGTTCCACAAATGGAGGGACCTACAGTTTCAAGCCGACTCGAAACGGCAGATATTTTTTTTATGAGGAGCTTCTTCATGGCAGAAATATACTCTGAAGTTTACCATAGCCTGCCGAGGGTCGACCGCTATAAGAAAAAACATTTTCTTCATTTTGGTCTTTCACCTAGATTCGAGCCTACGTTCTTTCTGAATTCCGAATGGTAGTCACGCACCAACTCATTCGGCTACGGCGGCCGCCTCAACAATAGAAAAATAAATTTTAGAAGCTGCCTGGAAGCTTAAGTCGTTAGCTCTAACAGAAATATGTTAAAATCACATCCAAAGTCGAAGAAGCCTGGCCAGACCCGGGTGCCCAACGGAGAGTTGACTTGTACGAGCTTTTCATCTTTTTTGACCCCCATTAAAATTGCCTGCTTAGCGCTTCTGTAAAAATTCAAAAACGCCCAACATGGAAGGATGCAAAGGGTTAGAATGTGCTACAAAAATCACGCGTTAAATTCCACTTTCTGGAACAAAAATTATATTCTAAGTCGTTTTATGCGTAACTTTTTTGATAAACAAGTCGCACGAAATTTTAAAATTTTAAACTTCAGCAAAAAAACAAAAAAAAAAAAAAATCATACCCTCTGGACTAGAGACCGTCCTCGCCTAAGTAGTTCCTGTAGACATCCTATTTCATATTTAAAAGCATTTGTTCATGTTGAGTTGAAGAAATTCCACACAAATAAGGACATTCCTAGTACATTTTATGTGGTAACTTACGCCCTCTAAGTACCTACCTGGTTGATAAAGCTTCATTAATGAGGTGTACACATCGTGACACTCGGAATCCTTTGGAATTACGAATGTAACTGATAGGAAAGTTTTACAACGTATCAATAGTGGAGAACCAGTTGTGCTTAACGGTAATTTCTCTATGTTTGCGACGTGCATATGCAATATCTGCAAGGAAACGTAATGAATGAAATGTAATAAAAAGTTTGGCGTTGCTCGACTAGAACAACAAATTTATGCAAAATTATTGTACATATTCAATCTATATAGAAATATAAGAATATAGATCACATAAATAACACATTTTTGTGTAAGAAAACCTTAGATTAGATGCGAAATTTAGTATGCTTTGACATTTGCAAACATTTTGCAAACCGCCATTATCTCCGATCCATAGCTTTTTTTTTAGTCTTCGGCACCCTTATTAGCAGTACTCTGATAATCAGAAAAGAAAAATTAAACAATGCCATCAACTCTTTTGCGGCAACAAGTTCAATTTCAGTATACTCAGCGTAAAATATACAATACATCCGCAAATATATAACATCCGCTGCAGTAGTAAGCACCATGGCGTATACGTAACATGAATACTTAAACTCGCCTAACAAATACTCTTGCACTACTTTCACCGAAATTAGCAAGCAACAAAGCGTAAGAATTTAATGACATCCGCAAATAAACGACTGGTTGAACGCCTCATTCATACATTTGTTTTGTGCTGTGACTTACTACCGACTAACTGCAGTGGAAATAAACGACCCATGCGCTACTCCATATGCGCTGTGCTCTTCCATCAAATAATACTTATTCATGCAATTTTACGACAATTTACTATTAAAGTTTTTGCTGTTTTAAAGTGAAATGTGTGGACTTTCACGACAATGGACGATTTTTCATAATTAAGGTCACCCACTCACTTGGACGGGTTTTTAATTAATGTCATAGAATTGTTGAAAAATTTATTGCATATGTGGGTACATTTCCGTAGACATACATATGTACATACAGCAGCCGGCATTGATGCGGCCTATACATTTTTAATTCTTTATAAAATGGCATATAAAACAATCGCAAAATTACTCTGGTAGCAATTACTGCAAATCTCCACTGCCAGTGGTGAATGTATTATAGCTCCACGAAACGAAATGAATCCCTCTACGTTTGAAAAAATTTTGGGAAAGATTGCAAACTCTTTTTTAAAATGAGTGCTGTGGTACTCAATTGGTGAGTTCATTGAAATAAAAGAATATTTGACCGAAAGTAAGCTCCTACCACTTCTACCATGGTGAAAAGATTTTAAAGGTGAGTTCTTTGAGCTGGCGTTGGTGATATACGAAAAAAATCAACCAACGACATTTCGTTGCCGTCAAATCAACGACTGATTGGACGAGTGTGTGAATACATGTGAAATGATCGTTTTCATTTCTCCTGCGAATTCCAAAGTGACGTGCCAGTCAAAGTTCCCCGCACAATTTTCTTTTTCCCCCATAGCTAAATAGCTAACCTGATAATCTATCATACTTGCACTTTTTCTGTACGCAAGGTATTCGAAAGACTGGCTTGTTAGTGCATAACATTCACCTCCATTCCGCTGTGCGCGCTTCTCACTCGCGAGCATGCAGCTGGCCGCCACAACGTCAAAATCAAAAACTTTTTGTGCCCAATTTATGGGCTATTTATGGGCTAATTTTGGGCCGCAACAAAAATTTTTGGGCTCTTCTCAATCTAGAATCATTGACACTTCAAAGTGGCGGTGCCAGCTGTAAAATAGCCAGCACCGCCACAATGATAACTCGAGAACGGTTGGTCGTAGAAAAATCTCAAGCATATCAAAATTTTGGGCTATTTATGGGCTTTCAAATGCATACAAACAAAACAAAAAAAAAACCACCCCCTCTGTGTACACTAACACCCACACTCAATTTTCGCGTAAATAATAATGAAAATGGCAAACTAAATAATTTTTACAGCAGTATCATTACAGTTACATGCTTCTTAATAGTATTCAGCTGCAAAATAATTTTTAATAAATTTTTTATAAATGAAGGTTGAGTGAACGATCAACCGTTCTCGAGTTATCGCTGTACCAATGTTGGCTATTTCACAGCTGATATGCAAAACTGAAAATTAATCGAAAACTATACAAGTCCAAAAAATTTTGTTGCAGCGCATAAAGTAGACAATATTGTATGGAGAAGTAATTTTTTTAGTGTCCTATTTAATAGAGTTAATATTTGATGATTGAACCTTTTTTGTAGGCAAACTAACAGATGTGTCATATAGTGATAAGAAAAAAATCGCAATCACACGAAAATATATAGTTTTTTTTATTGATTTTGAGATCCAAAAAAAAATTAAATATCTTTAATTAAACTATATTATCATATAGGTTTTATAATTTCATACAGTAAATATAAAAACAAACTATTCATTAAAATAAATATTTATTTTTTAAGCTTATAGATGGCTACATGTGGCTGAAGCCACGTACAGTCTTTTATTTTTTTTGGCTTTTGTTGGGGATTAAAATCATCAAACTCTATCCATGAGTTATCTCCACACAAAACAAGACCCGTGTAATGGCCATTTACCGGAACTGAAAAAGAATCATAATTTTTAATACTTTCATGGCAATTTTTGGTGTTAGCGATTCATTACCTTCGTTTTTTGAAAGAATATTTTCTTTATTCTCAATGGCGGTTTTTAATTTTTTCATTTCTTGATTTCTTGTATTTTTTCGAGAAATAAATTCTCTAAATTTGACGACACCAAGTAGCTGCAGTTTATTTTTATTCTTAAATTCAATACATTTTTGAATATCCTTCAGTTGTATATTGCAGTTATTATCGTCTACAGGGTATATCTCGACTATTGCAAAGGGCCCTAAAATAAATTTTTTTTAATTAAATAAAGTAAAATATTACAAATATAAGAAAATAAATTTATAAATTGATACACACCAATTCGAAAATCAATATTTGTTGTTATTTTGCAGTTTCGACATGGCTTTGCATGTCTAATAAATACAGATTCCTCCAAATACTGTCAGTTTATGCAGAGAGGGTGACTTTTTAAAAATTTGTTTATATGGATTTGAAAGCCCATAAATAGCCCAAAATTCTGATATCCTTGAGATTTTTCTACGACCAACCGTTCTCGAGTTATCATTGTGGCGGTGCTGGCTATTTTACAGCTGGCACCGCCACTTTGAAGTGTCAATGATTCTAGATTGAGAAGAGCCCAAAAATTTTTGTCGCGGCCCAAAATTAGCCCATAAATAGCCCATAAATTGGGCACAAAAAGTTTTTGATTTTGACGTTGTGGCGGTGCTAGCTTCCTCGACCCCATGCAGCTGCTTTGGGCTAGACTAAGCTCTGGTCCACCGTAAGGCCCCTATCGTACACGACGAAGCACAACGACAAGGTGGCAATCACCTTTAGTGGTTCACTTCGTCAAACTAGAAGACATGCGCGAGTTTATTTTGCGAGCAATTCATGCTGCATTCTCTGGTAGATTAGTGCAAGCGGCACGACTGTTGCACAGACTGCCAAACAACTGTGCGCCACTTATTTTCTCCAGCGATGAGATTCAGGCAGTCATCTAGAAAGTAAAAGCTCTGACTTCCGCAGAGTGCGCAGTATAACCACTGCACTTACCGCCATACCACGTCAACTGCGGGCTTAACCAAAACCGCCACTGCGAGAGGACTGGCCTAGTAGCGCTGGATCTGTCGAAGCCTTTCGATACAGTCAGCCACTCCACGCTACTAGATGATATTCAACAGTCGACCTTCCCGCCGGGACTGAAGAGTTGGTCCGCGAACTATCTGAGTGGTCGGCATTCGTCAGCCATCTTTCGAGAACAAAGCTCAAAACATAGGAGGATAAAGCAAGGTGTAGCGCAGGGTGGCGTCCTCTCACCCTTGCTTTTTAACTTCCACATCTCGAAGATCCCTCAGCCGCCAGAGGGATCCTCACTGGTCTCTTATGCTGACGATTACTCGATAATGGCACACGGAAAGGACATGGATGATTTGTGCTCCAAAGTTAAGGTTTATCTCGCCAGTATTTCTAGCTTTTCACTTCCCCAACTGTCACCTACCTAACCCACGGCGAGCCTTTTTACCACCTGGACGAAGGACATCAAACTGCCTCTAAAGGTGAAAGTTGATGGAACACCGATACCGACCGTTAACAATACTAAAATCTTAGAGGTCAAATTCGATAGTTTGCTCTCCTTTTTAGCGTATACAACCGCAATTACCTTAGTGGCAAAAAACCTCAACAAGGTACTTCCACTGGCAAAGCTTAGTAAACTGCTACAACAAACCTAGAGCGCCAGTCTGGAGAGAGCTTTCCATGAAAATCTCGTAGTATTCACATACAAAGTCAGATAAGAGGAATAGAAATGACCATTGAATGTATTATTACTTCTCAGTTTAGGCCTCAGGGTCGCTCGAATCAGATGTCAAATTTGCAAAAAAAAATCATCTTCTTATAACTTGGTATTCTCATCTCGGCGGCTTTACCAACAAATATATTTACCGCATCTAGGGATTGGATTAATTCACTTTTTTCTTAAAACTGCTTGGAAATGTCACTTCTGACAACGATGAGCGCTTCATAGTCATGAGTTTTGTGCGCACTGAAATTGAAGACATGGTTAGGTTAAGTTAGGTAGTAATGCCCAGAGAGTGGGCCCAGTTGGACGAAAGAAGTTTGGTTCATCCTTTGTGATACCATTGCAAGAGGGGAAAAAGATGTGAAGGAAAAAGGACGATAGGACGAAAGGGAAAGGGGTGGGGGGGGTTGAGTGTTTGTGGACTAGTTTGCCTTTGTGTTAGCCTCTTTATGCTGCTGATGAAGTTCATCAGATTTTTGTTATCAAGACCTGCTATATCAGTAGGCGCAGAAAAGAAGTGAGAACTAAGATGCTTGAGTCTTAGTCCCGCGAGAGCTCGACAGCTAAGGAGCAGGTGCTGAGATGATTCAACCTCATCCTCTATACAGCTGACGCAAAAAGGACTCGAAGTAATTCCGAGTCTCACGGCATGTATACCTCGCGGATAATGCCCCGTGAGGATAACCACGAAATTTGAGAGATGAGATTTTGCCATCCTCAGAATATCCCTCGAACGTCTCCTATCCAAACGTGGCCAGAAGGACTTCGCGACCTTACACGTTCGTGTACTTGCCCAGCGTTCGCTGAGTTGGTGCAAACCCCATCCTTCCAGGAGTAGAGCGCAGGTTGTCAAGGGGATCCCGATCGACTCCTTTCGCGGGCAGACTACCTCACGGGTCCTTTGTCTGGCCAACTTGTCGGCTTCGCAGTTTCCAGCAATGTCACTGTGACCAGGTACCCAAATTATCTTTATATCGAAGAATTCTGATGCAATCGAGAGAGAAACCAGACATTCCCTGACCAGTTTCGAATGCACCACAATAGAGCCTAGGTCCCTAATTGCCGCTTGGCTATCGGAGTAAATATTTACCCTCTTAACAGTTATTACGCAAGTAAGTAGCCAGTCAGCTGCTTCTTTAATTGCGGCCACCTCCACTTGGAACACACTGCAGTGATCCGATAACCTGTATTTGAGTTTTATGGGAAGCTTTTTGCAGAATACTCCTTCTCCAACCCTACCGTACAACTTCGAGCCATCCGTGAACAGCTTAACCAGGCCCTGTCCCCAAGTGTTGGCCCCGGTTCACTCCTCCTTTGATGGAATATGGGTGGAGAAAGTTCCGCTAGGACTAAGCGAGGGCACACACTGATCCGTCGACGAGGGCATGAGCTCAAAGTTTCTGAGGATGCTTGAGTGCCCATATGTGAGATTGCGCTTATATATAGCTCAAGCCCTCAGTCTGATTGCGGTACGTGCAGCGACAATTCTGCTTGCGATGTCTATAGGTACCACATTTAACATTACATTAAGCGCTAGAGTAGGAGTAGTTCGAAGCGCCCCACTGATTCCAATGAGTGCAGACCTTTGAGCTCTCTCTAGCTTGACATGGACATGAACGATATTGAGCTCCAACAAGCTGGTGCGTCATCCAACATACGAGATCGAGTTCATGCAGACAACCTGGAATCATTTTCGTCACTTTAGAAAAATATCCATCCAGTCGTTCATGCGATAAATCCAGGAGTAGGAGTAGGAAAAATTGCGTCATCCAGATACGTTACTGTGAAGGCAGCCAGATGCATGAAATAATGTGCCATAAATGATGACAATGTTCGTTTGTTTTCTGAAGAGTTTGAGTGTAGTTAATTTTATTTGATTTCATTTTTGAAAACTAACTTGCTGTTACACTTTCCCTTTTACGATGATACGCAAAAACTAATTAAAGTAGCAACGCCGCTCTGAACTGAGATGATGAGTGCCTTGAAGTATTCAAGAGTTAGGGGGAAAAAATTAATTTTCAAAAGTAAGAAAGTACTTTCGCATTCAATGTTCGTTTGCAATGATTCCCCAAGCTTCCTGTGCAGCACTTCAATATTTTATAGTAGTTTTCTAGTGTAGTTGTAAGTGACCTACTTGGCAGCACCACCTACCAGCCATATTGGGAAAACCACGACCGCATCAAAGTCGGAGATCTAAATGCGAAAGCCTTAATTTAGCAAAAAGAAGAAAGAAAAGTTAGACGAAGGAAATCCACAAATAATACTCGTATGTGGTGGTGGGTGAACTTGTGCGCCGCTTGCACACTCAATAGAAGTGGCTTTGGCACAGCTGACAGACGCCGACGCGTCATCCCGCATACATACATATGTACATACACACATACATTTTTCGTCTTTTCGTCACCACAATTTGATTGCTTTAGTATTCTTGTGCGCTTTTAAGTACACTCGAGTTTTACGGCATCAAGGGCAAAACGAGAAATGTATAGCCGTCATCGCTACGGCACATACTCACATACATATGTACATACATACACACCAATCGATTGAGTTTTCGCACTGGATTTCATACTACAATGTTTTTATTTGTAAACAGGACAATGAAATCACCAGTTCAAACTAAAAATTTCATTTCATGTAATGCTATGACCTCAAACCTGTGCGCCATACTCGTACCTACTTGCGTGCATGTATCGTACACACAAATGTTCATATATACATATGTAAAATTATACAAATATCTAGAAAGCGGCAACTGGTGAGTTCGATATTCAACGAAGAAATTTTATTAAAGTGATTTGAGGCTGGAAATAAAGTAAGTGCTGAATATTTTCGGAAGAAAAGCTTAATTTGAATAAAAGCATTTAGTATTTTAATTTGCCATCCATTTGCAAAAAGGTGTATTTTTTTGATTGAACCAGTTACGTATATTAGTCATAGCGATTCAGTGTAAATCTCAGACAGGCAGTGGGAGTGTTTCATAATTGGCCATAAATAGTAAACATTGCGGACCTGCCCCACAGCTGCGATGGCGGTGATGCTTTAGCTGACACCGCTTCATATAGTTATTGAACAATCAGCAAAGCGCACCCTGTTGAACACAAGGTGAAATCCAAAATAAACGAGACTGGCGTTATAAAAATGTTTTTGATGGCGCCATCTTTTTAATGAGTTAGTGCGTTGGAAGTTACATCCCTGGTTGACTTCCAGTGAAAGCTTGCTGACATTCGGTTCAGTGGAAGCGAAGTTATTGCGTCTAAAGTGTCATTAGGTTGGTGTCATCGGTACAAAAATGAGTTTCGAACAAAGAGCTAATATCAAATTTTGTTTTAAAATCGGTAAAACGTTTACCGAAACATTTCAATTGATGAAAAAAGTTTGTGGCGATGATTGTCTATCACGTGCCAGAGTTCATGAGTGGTTTACACGTTTCACAGATGTTTGTGAGGACATAAATGACAATGAACGTAGGGGCCGCTCAAAATCAGTAATCACCGAAAACTCCAATGAAATTGTTCGTAAATTTATCAAAAATTAACCGAAATCATCGTTGAAATTTATGGAATCGGAGTTGAATATCTCCAAAATATCGATTTATCGCATTTTAACTGATCATTTGCGCTTTCGAGAGGTCTGTGCACGTTTCATTCCGCACAAGTTAACTGAGGGTCAAGAATTGCTCAGAGTTTAACATTCGAAAGACCTCATTAAAGAGGCGAGAAAAAGCGAGAACTTCCTTTACAACATTGTAACTATAGATGAAACGTGGTGTTCCCAACATGGACCTGAAACTAAGCGTCGAAGTGCCGAATGGAAGGCCCCAGACCAGCCACCACCCAAAATATCGCGTTTGGAGAAGTCAAAAATCAAGTTGATGCTCAT
This sequence comes from Anastrepha fraterculus, assembly GCA_037575425.1. Taxonomy (NCBI): domain Eukaryota; kingdom Metazoa; phylum Arthropoda; class Insecta; order Diptera; family Tephritidae; genus Anastrepha; species Anastrepha fraterculus. The sequence goes on along the minus strand of JAYXIM010000296.1, from coordinate 218,355 downwards.
TTGTTTTTACGATTCCAAGGGAATTGTCGACAAGGAGTTCGTGCCGTCAATGCAATTACCTATCTTTGCGTTTTGAAGCGATTGTTGCATCGCATTCGTCGAATTCGCCCTGAATACCGTGAAGGAGGAAGCTTGCGCTTATTGCCTGAAAATGCACCATCTCATCGATCCACTCTTTTGACTGATTTTTTGACTAGAAATCGCATTTTAACCATCAATCACTCACCGTAGTCGCCTGATATGGCTCTCTGTGACTTCTACCTATTCGGAAAATTGCATTTGACCAAGAAAGGAAAACGTGTTGTGTCCATAGAGACCATCTAAAAGGCTTGTACCGACACCCCGAAACACATTCCGGTCATTGACCTGAAACACTCTTTCGAAAAGCTTTAGATCGCGCAAAACAGTGTATTGAGACCAGAGAGGACTATTTTGAATAAATAAACTCGAAGTTATCAGAACAAACCTCCTGTCGTTTCTATTTTAGCTCAATCTTGTTTATTTTGAACTTCAGCTTGTATTACCACGGAAGGTTTCGGGAGAGGAAAAGTGATGTAATCTAAAAACGTAGAATTGCTGAGGCTCCCAGTTACCCGGAGATGATATCAATAAAGTCATCCAATTCGAAAAGAAGTTCAGAATAGAACTGGAGCTTAGAAAAACTAAACTGGAGTAGATCTACATTTGAAAAGAAACTCCAGGAGTGTACCCTGTACTGGTATACATATGGCTCAAAGATACCAGAAGGCAAAGGTGCTGGAATATAGAACCAAGCGCTCTGTGCCAATGGGTAGTTTTCCCAAGCATCTGTATGCCATCTGTCTATGTGCATCGATAAACTTAGATAGAGATTTCCGGAATGAGCGAATTGCCATTCTGAGCGACCATCAAGCGGCACTCAAGGCTCTATCATCCTGTGAGATTAAGTCTTCACTGGTCCTTGAGTGCATCGAGAAACTGAAACTACTAGGAACGCATAATTGCATCCGCCTAATTTGGGTCACAGGACACAGGGTATATAACTGCGAACGAAGTAGCGAACGCATTGGTGAGAGAGATTGTGGCCTCACCATTAATAGGATCCGAGCCCCTTCATTGCTATGGGACAACACATCATCAAGAAGAAGCTTAGGAGTGAAGAACTAGGACTAAGGGTGGTTTGCTGGCACCAAACTATGGGATTACGCCAGGCGCAATTTTTACAACCAAAAGCGGTTTAAAAGACTCATAACGCGTCCCAAGCATAAACTGCGAATGCTCACGGGCATTCTCACATGCCACTGCAGACTGCGTAGTCACCTACTACACATGATCGGGATATGGTCTACTGATTCTTGTCGTTTATGTGACCAATCCCGAGAGACTCCAGTGCACTTTTTCCTTGAATGTAGCGCTATAGCGCGGAGAAGGTGAGGTATCTTGGCCAACTGCAGCCAGAAGAATCATGTAAATATGTATATAAAAAAAGTTTAATTTTCATTCGAAATGGTCACCATTTGCTTTTACACAAGCCTTCAAACGATTAGAGCATTCAGCTATTGTAGCACACACGGTTTCCATGTGTATTGACGTCTCTGCTCGAACCAAAGATTGGTTGAGACTCTTCAAATTTCTGTGAGGTTTTTGTCAGGCCATGCTCTCCAATTCTCACCACAAACTGTAGTACAATGCATTAAGATCTGGACTTCCAGACGTCCAATCTTCTGCGGCTATGAACCCAGGAATATAGTTTTTTGGCCACTGCTGGGTGGTTTTTGCCTTATGGGCTGGTGAAAGATCCAACGCTCTCCATGGAAAAGAGCACTGCTCAATTGCTTCACCACGCCTTCTAAAACATCCTTCTGGTACACTTTTGCCCGGTCTTAATAACTTTTTCGCATAAATCAAGGGATGTAACGCCTTCACAAGACACTTCCCACCAAACTATTACGGAGACTGGATGGTGGCCACGCTGAACCTTTGGAACAAATTTTTTTGCGTCTTTAGAAGTTTTATCATAAATTTTGTCGGTTTGCTTAAACTTCTTCATCAATAAAAATTGTCTCATCTGTGAAAATAATATTTTAATGGCCGTTGCCCGCGTGCACCGAAGAAGCTGCTTGTATCTGACGAGTCTAATTTTCCAACAACCAGTTTTATTTAAAATCATAATCTAATTCTATACTATAGAACTAATTATAACCATAAGTGATTTCAGATAAATATTTGTATTTTTCGAGAAACTACAGCATTAGATACATACCCATGTTTCCTTGTTGCTATCCGGTTCAACAAAAATTAAATGTGTAGCCGTCAAATATAGGGTTCCAACTGTAGGATTTTTGGCATTGTACCGATCAATCATACGAACATTTTCTACCTGAAAAATAGAAGAAAGGAAAAATTCTGTTCACAAGGCAATAAACTTTAGTCTGGAACAAAAAATTACGTTAAAATTTAGGGTTTTGTTGAAAGTGATAATTAATATACCTAGTTTTAAATATATATGGCACTAACACAAAAATCTATTCGGATAAATATCCTGTGCTAAGAATTTCTTGAATTACTATACTCGTACAACACACTCGATACCGTAAAATTTAACTCTGACAATAAATTTTTCAATTTCATATGGGGTCACTGATAACACGTTCGTCCTCTTCGTAGTATTTCTACGATAAGTTCAGTACGAGTGGAAATGATTTTCTCACAAGGACGTAGAAAAGCACATCTTCGGAAACCTTTTAAAAAGAAAGAAAAAAAAAATCATCAACATAATTCTTCTTCTTCCTTGCTTTTATCCCATTTCACTTGGGGTCAGCTTTCGTAGTACGTCATCTTCAGATTCTTATATCATGGCTCGTCTCGGTGTTTAAATTCGCGCGCTTGATTTCACTTTCATGTGTGTTGTGGTCGACCTGGCTTCCTAGGGGCCGTGGCGATCTTTAAAACGTTTTTTGTCATATCTGATTCAGGCTTTCGCCTATACCAGCGAATACGACTTTCTTTTATTTTTTGCTTAATCGGCGTGATTTTAAGATTTCCACGAATTAATTGATTCATCACTTTGTCCAGCATTATGACCGAGGCGGACCATCTGAACATTTTCATTTCTGTCGTTTGAAGTTTCATTTCATGTAACTTTTTTATAGGCCAGTATTCGCCTCCATACAACAAAGTGAGACGCACGACATTCCCACGACAGTCGGTTCTACGTTACCAGAACGACCCGGATTTATATTTGGCCAAGAACTGTCACTTCAGCAGCATTTCCCATATAGGTATGGGGAATGTTTATGCTGATACAACCAGACAACAACGGTTTCATATATTTTGCGTTTTAGTGGAAGTGGCATGCGGTGGCACCCCGGTTAGAGCTTTCCACTTTAACCATGTCGAGCTAACCCTATGCTGCACGTCTTCATTAACTTCTCCAGTATTTGTTACAACGGAGCCTAAGTACTTAAACATAGGGACCTCATTTAGTGGGCTGTCTTCTAACAAAATTGTTGTTAAGCTTGTTGTTGTTGAGTTGGTGGAAAGCTCGCAGCGCATAACCTCTGTATTTTTTCTTATTTTTAGCCCTTGCGATTCGAGTTTGTTTTACCACTGACTGAGTAGTCAAGCCACATTTAATTAGTGGCAAAACAATTTGCTTCTTTGCTCCCTACCACAATGTCGGCTCCTCACAATATGGTTCATGGGGCGTGGTTGTTGTAGCAGTAACTTTGCCCTGGCAGTGTAGTGTAATCAACGGTCGTATTCGTCTAGCTCATCTAACGTTAGGCCTAGGAAACTTGCTGTTTCGACAGGTTGGGTCCAGAGGGAGAGGGGTGTTAGATGAGTGGGTTTTATGGGGCATGTGAAAAGGTGGTTAGTGTCGTGCGGGGTGTCTTCACATGCCGGACATATTTTTAGCATGTCGGGGTCGATTCTGGATAGGTAGGAGTTTAATCTGCTACAGTATCCAGAACGTAATTGTGCCAAGGTTACGCGGGACTCTCGGGGAAGTTGGAGCTCTTCGTCTGCAATGGGTGGTGGTTGGACTCCGATAACGGCATTGGGGGTCGGGAGCATAAGAAGTTGGTAAGAGTCTTCCGATGATTGTCGTTAATTGTCTGTTTGTACACTATCCGATCCAGTAATTGGCGGTCTGTTTTGTCCTAGATCTCGTCCGCGTAGTTAAGGAGGTGCCTCCTGACATGCCTCGGAGATGGCTTAGGCTCAAGCAGGTGTCTGCATAGGTGGGACCTGCGGGGCCTGGTTCCCCAACAGGAGCTGCTTGCTCAGCAGTTTATGAGCATATGGGCCTCGTCATGTAGATGCTGTAGTGGGTACATCAGAAGACATCCTGTCGCAGTCCTAATGGCAGGGTTTTGACAAGTCTGTAGCTTCGTCCACTGCGAATCACTGGTTCCAGGCGACCAGAAAGGCGCAGCATAGTTTAAAACGTCGCATTACGGCACGTCGCGTTGAATGCTGAATAGAAGAGGGCTCAATGCCAACATATGGACCCACACTAACACGAAAACTAGAGTATATCTTGAGATATCTACACGAAACTAGGGGCGCCTGTTAACCTTGGTTGGCCTTAAAAGAACGACGGCAAATTTGAGAAAAGTTAAAATTTATTTTTATGTTCTTTAAACAAACTTAATTATTAACACAAATAGGTCCCTGTTTTTTTCTTTGTTCACTCCTCTCGGGAGCATAGGGCCTCGACAATACTTGTCTTGCATTCGTTTCGTTAATCTAATTGGTTTCTGACATAGTAGGTGATTAGCCTGCCACTACCAGTCCTAAATAGTGGGAATGCCCACCTATCGTTGCTTAGGAACAATGCCTTCTTACTGCTTGGAGCGCCACCTGTGTTTCACATTTTCCTGGCTGAAGGATCGCAAAATTTGGTGTGTCTGCGCTATTACCGCGGTTGGCCGCCTCCTCTTGCTGGCGCCTCTGATGCAATGTGTAACTGTGTATTTTTCTTTGTTGAAAGGAAAAGTTTTTTCTGTTTTTTTGTAAGAAGGTAAATTGGAAAAGTGTGAGGGCCGTGCTTTGCGTGGGATTCGTACTCACATCCTCTGGGATGGCAGGCAAGTGCGCTTACGCTAGACTACCGAGGCCGCCAATTGTGTCATTTGCTTCAATGATATTTTGTCATCTTTGTTTGGAAAGTTTTACCTTTCCTTCAAGAACTTCGGTTTATTCAGCCTCCGCAGTTTCAAACCAAATCGTTGCTATTTTCCAGCTACACCACACTTTTTTTACACCACATCGGTGATTTATTATCGAACGTTTTGGACTATTCAAATTAAGGTAGGCAGCATAAAGTATTTCTTTTTGCGTTTGTGAATAAGTATTTAATGAAAACGTAGTACATATTTCATAGAAAATACAATTCACCAGGTCACAAAATCAATTGCTTATTTATTACATATTTTCGTATTCGTTACTTTAAAATGGAAATGACCCGCTGACTTCAAAGGTGTATTAATGCAGTAAAATAATTTTACCGCTACATCCCCACTCTTAAATGCTCAAATTTGCATATTCTCTTTGCAATTTGTTACATTGTTTTTGGTTTTGTGCAAAGTGAAAAGTAAGTGAATTACAAAAAGAAATACAAAAAAAAACCATACTGAGGCACATAGAAATCGTTCACTTGTAACAGTTCAACGATTCAAAAATACCGAACAAAGAAACTATAAAAGGCACTAAAATGCAAATGCTACCACTTTGGCCGACATTACAGTTGTTGACATTTGCAAATGCAATACATTATCAAGGGAATGAGGTTATATACACATACATAGTCACATGAATATGTGTGTGTGCTTGTACAAGTTGTGACCTGTTGGGCGAATGAGAGTACGTCATATTGTTCAAGCATAAAAATGATTATTTCGAATTAATTATAAATTATGTAAATTACATCCTGTGGGCCAAACAAACTTTCGAATGATAAAGGATCCAGACGAGGCCTTTCCGGACTAGTATCGGCTAAGGGTGTAGTAAATGTGATAATGACACTATCTAAAAAAATGTTTACAATCTATAAATCTTGATATTTTTTTTTTTGAAAACTACGCCATGGGCCAGAAATAATATAGTAAATTCTAGAATTGCAGCTGTCTTCCGATTTCGATGCAAAATTTCTGAGGAAAACTGGGTTAAGTGCATTTCGCAGCTTTCGATAGAATTTAACTTACCGATAACTAGCATTCTGGGATTGTTATAAATGAAACCCGATGCTTTTGCTGGGCACTTCAATTGAATTACTCGTTTCCATCTCACGACAAAGACATCAGCATGAATCGTTTTACCAAGTGGTGGTAGGGAGGTAGGTATAGTGGTTGTCAGTTGACACACCTAGGCCTTGTATAGGCCCATTGTGATGCCACCAGAGCTGTCCCCTCTCCTCACTCTACATTGTCCTTATTGAACCAACCTGTGGCTTTAATATATCTAACAAGGCTTGTTATTTTTATATTGGCTACTTCTGCCAAATTATTCAGGGAACTTTTTCCTAAAATATTGAACCTTCTTCTATCCAAAGCCATGCATCCGCATAGAAAGTGTTCTATAGTCTCTTCTTCCGTCTCCTCTACAGCTTCTGCAATAGTCTTTATAGGGTGCTCCCAGTCTGCTAGCATGCCTGTCAATCAGCTCATGTTCTTCCTGTTCAGTTTCAACATGTCCATGTCCTATTCTGGCCACATCATTCTACTTGTTGCACAGGTCAGGAATTGAGTCCATAGCCTGTTGGCAGCTCTGATAGTGCGTTTGTCTATAAGCATCTTTCAAGTTGTTAAAGGTATAGGTATGTTCGCTTTGTCTGGTTGGATCGGTAATGTGGTACCCAATCTCGCTAGTTCATCTGCTTTGCAGTTGCCTTCTATGACTCTATGATCCGGCACCCAGAGCAGGTTTATTACAAAGTACTGTGATAGTTCTGTCAAAACGTCGATACATTCTTGTACTGTCTTCGAATTAATATTAGGCGAATGTAAAGCTTTCAGGGCCTAATGGCTATCTGAATATATGTTTATATCTCTTGTGGTGCGGACCCTTTTATTTAGGGCTAACAGGCCTTCCCTGATAGCCCATAAAGTTATATTTCCACCCAACCCCACCAAACATACAGCATTACTTCTCTTGGCGTCAATCCTAGATTTTCCACAGTTTGAGAAATTTCAGTTTCTTCTGTCTCTGATTTTTTGTTTGTCATTTTCCAATACCAGTAAAATTCGTAAATTCGCTTTAAAAATGGATTGGGATATTCAGCTTTGGCCTTTCAGAAGCGTTTATGAAAATTCGCTCACACTTTTAATTCACTAGTTCACATAAACATACAGCTTTTTTTTGTATGCAGCCTTATCAAATGGTTGAAAACTGATTGATAGGGTAATTGAGATCCCTAGCAGTACAATAACTATTAATACGCCGCTTCTTTTCATTTTTTCCTCTGGTTTTATTGACTTTTTCAGTAATAGGTTAACCGGGCAAAAGCTCATCTTTAGAAACGAAATCTCGGGTCGAAAATAAATAAGTAACAAGTAAAAAACAAAATGCCGCTTATATTCGCAAATGCAATAATATCTATAGGGTGTTTTTTTTAGAGGTTAGGTTTTCAAGATGAAATAAAACGTATATAATTTAATGTTATGGCCAAGAATTTAGCTTTATTATAAAGATAAGGGTTTGCCATTATGTTTTAAAAATGATACCCATTCAACCATTTGTGCGCAGGTGCTAAATTCAGTAAACAGATAAAATTCCCAGACTTTTCGAACGCACAGAAGTCAATAAATAGGTGTGTTTCTTTTAGAGGTCAGGTTTTCAAGATGAAATAAAACGTATAAAATTTAATGTTATGGCCAAGAATTTAGCTTTATTATAAAGATAAGGGTTTGCCATTATGTTTTAAAAATGATACCCATTCAACCAAAAGTAAGCTTCATCGCTGAACAAAATTTTCTTCGATGCGTCGCGCGAACCGAACCATTATTTTCGTAATAAATTTGCACGATTTGCAAACGTTGTTCAGGTGTAAGTCTATTCATTATGAAATGGCAAACCAATCTGAGCATAAATCAAGTGACAGCTGTCAAAAAGACCAACTACGAAAAAAGTAGTGCCAACTTGAAAACCTAACCTCTAAAAAAAACACCCTATATATGCCATCCGTTCAAATAGAAAAAAAAATAATAATAATAAAAAAAATTAAATTAAATTAAGGTGAAATTTTTTAAATTTAAATTTTACGCGTGGTTGGTAATTCTGTTGTTGTTGTAACAGCATAAAGCGGATATACGAGGGGTGCCTTTTATGTGTCGGGATTTGGCAACCCTGGTGTTGAAATCTGGCAACTGACAGCTGTATCGCAAAGTTCGACATTTTTTGGCTTTTACGTACTCGGAACGTTTTGAAATACCAGCGCTATTTGTGTTGTTTACAGTAACTTAAAAGATTCATCGCGGTCCAAAAATGGAATTAAATCGTGAACATTTTCGTGCGATTATTTGTTACAACTTTCGACGTGGATTAACTCAGCATATTGTATGGATGAACTTAATTCATTTTTTGTCGATGAAGCTCCATCAAGGACCAGTGTTTATCGATGGTATGGTGAATTCAATCGTGGTCGTAGTTCACTCCAAGACGAATTTCGTGAAGGTCGTCCAAAATCAGTTGTTGTTCCCAAAACCATTGATGCTGTGAGCGAACTGATATTGCAAGATCGTCATGTGACCTATCGTGAGATTGAGACAATCTTAGTGGGACCAGCATACATTCAATATTGCATAAACATTTGACTGTCAAAAAAATTTGTTCGCGTTGGATCCCTCACAATTTGTTAATCGCTCAAAAAAAGGTTCGTGTCTATTGGTCGAAGGAAATGCTCAAAAATACGATCGCGGGGCTTCGAAACACGTTTATGACATCGTGACAGGTGATGAATCATGGATTTACGTGTATGAGCCCGAAAGTAAACAGCAGTCGACTGTATGGGTGTTTCAAGATGAGCCAAATCCAACAAAAGTTGTTCCCACACGAAGCACTTTCAAGCAAATGGTCGCCTGTTTTTTCGGAAAAACTAGACATGTCGCAACCGTACCACTAGAACAACGCAGAACAGTAAATTCTGAGTGGTACACAACCATTCGTTTGCCAGTTGTCTCCCAAGAAATTAGGAAAACCAATCGCCAGGACAATGCGAGCTCTCACACATCGGTGCTGGAAAACCGTCATTTACTCGTATGTTTGAGGGAGGTAGCTCGTGACCATAGCGTGTCTCGCGAATCAATTCGCAACATTTTACCCCATCAATTGGGCATGAGACGCGTGGCTGCTCGACTCGTTCCAAGAGAGTTGAATTCCTTTCAAAAACTCCATCGGAAGAAGGTGGCTAAAGTGAATTCGGACCCAACGTTTATTCAGCGCATCACAACAGGTGGGTATATGAGTTTGACATGAAAACCAGTCAACAGGTGGCTGAATGGCGTTATCCACATGGGCCGAAACCCAAAAACCCACGTCAAAGTCGGTAAAAGTGAAAGTCAGGCGACTCGTTTTCTTTGATTGATGGTGTTGAGCACTCGGCATTCGTTCCAAATGGTTCTACGATAAATAAAGAATATTATTTGGAAGTTATGCGACATTTGAAAGAGAATGTGCGTAGGAAACGGCCCAATTTGTGGGAAGATAACTCATGGATCCTGCACCTTGATAACGCACCGTCTCAAAAGGCTCATATTGTGAACACTTTTTTGACCAAAAACTCGATAAATATCAACGAACAACTACCGTATTCACCGGATTTAGCCCCTGTGACTTTTTGCTTTTCCCAAAACTTAAATTGTCACGCTAGAGGCCATTAAGAAGAATTCGCTGAAGTAGCTGCAGAAGATCTCTTCAAACGCGTTTAAAAGGAGCTTGGCTGACTGGACTAATCGTTGGCATATTGGGTCGTGTATTGCTTTGAATGGAGCCTATTTTGAAGGCGACAAAATAAATTTTTATGATTAAACAATTTTTTTACGTTTTATTGAATAATTGCCGGCACTTTTTTGACAGAATGTAAATCCGTGTCGTTCCATTAACGTAAAACCAACAGCCGTGGGAACAACTGTCGCTGACATCTATGCCAAATTTGCATGTAATTATTAGTGTTCGTTAAAACTTGCGCACGTGTTTTGTGAAATAAAGGGTCTTTTAAAAGACCCGCCTAGATGTTTTTTCAACATAAAACACCTAACTGTACTTTTCTGCTAATGCTGTTGGAAGTGCTATCGAGTCAATGTCAGAGCATATTTTTATTTTAAAATGAAATTTAATAGTTTTTTCGCCAGCTGTCAAAAAAGCTAAAATTTATTTATAAGGGAACTAATATTATTTTCTAGGTAAATAAAGTGATGAAGAAAAATCATACATTTAAACTAGAAAATTAAGTACATATTTCTAAGCTTAAATTTGAACAAATATCAGAATAACTCCAATGAACTAGAAATATAATATGAAATTCAAGATTTTAGTATGACAATTTAAGGGACTACTGCAGGAAAAATACTCTGCTTTATTTGCTTATTGCGATTACCATTCGAAAGTAAAAGCGTTGTGTGGTTAGAAATATGTGTGCGAGTATATTTGTCATGCTAATTTGTCAGTAGATTACAGAAGAGTGATTGAAATTTAAATCACTTCCAAATGAGGCTGCCAACAAAACTTTGATCAAAAGTTAGCGCGTTTGTATGAACGCTACATTGTAAGCATACATACACACTGGAGGAAGCTCGTCAATGACAAAGGATGAGAGATTAGTGATGACTTGTTTAAATATGCAAATTGTTGACTGAATGTTCAACCGAAACAACAAAGTTTCTGGTCGAGATAAGCTGCATAGAAATTGCCATAAATTTTAAAATAACAATGGGTGAAGAACTGAAATGAACAGAGATGCATTTTATTTGCAGGCTGATAACTTAACATATAATGAATTGTAGATTTATAACTACAATCAAAATGGGGTGAATTGTGGATTTATAACTGCAATCAAACTGGGGATGAATGTTGGATTTATAACTGGGGATTACTAAGCCGATTACATTTATTGATTGTGGAAATTGAAATGTAAAAATCTCGCTGTCTAACAGGGACTTAGTTTATTTTTATTTATAATAAAAACTTCGACCGGATTGAAATTGCAAACTAAGCTATGTATGGCCGGGTAAGTATTCTAAAAGCGAATATTGTGCTAAGAGAATGAAAGACCCGAAACAAATCGCACCAAAGTCGCTCAAAAATCCGTTTTCTTCGATTATCGTAGTTTGGTGCACTACGAAACTGAGTGGTACGCATCCTTCGTGTAAAGCTATTCACAAAAATAGTCCCGATTTGGGGTCATAATCTCACATCCCTATCTGTCATTTTCACCTCTTAAGGGGTTATACGCAGTTATGACTTTCAAAAAAATCGATTTTTTTATTGCAATTTTGTAATGTACATGTATTCAAAAGTATACGCACGAAATTTGAAGTAGATCTAAGCAATACTTTCGGAGCTATACCTAAATATGTAGAGATGCCTCGGCACGTTTTAAGGCACGTTCAACCGGTATTGAAACTTTAAACGTGTTTTTTTCAAAACGGCATTTTTCAAGTTTGTGTACACGATATCTCGAAAACGGCTTGTTTGATCGGTCAACCATTTTAACTCAATCTTTAAAGATACATTTTCTAGTAATTAATCGTTCCTTTTGTAAATCTGATACTTATTTTCCATTTTATAATCAATTTACGGCCAAATTTTAACGTAAAAATCGAAATCATTTCTTTTAAAAGCTGCCATTTTGTGAAAATTCACTATCTTGATTAGCCGAACGATTAATTACTAGATAATCTAATATATTAACAAAATTTGTTTGGTTTTTTGATTTCAGATAATCCAATCCTGATTTACGATGTACACCGTAAATCGTCTTTTTTTAAAGGAGGTTCCAGAAATCGCCTGCAGCGCGCTTTATAATCAACATTTTCATAAATAAAAAATTTTGTTACTTTCTTGAAGGATGCTTTTATAACCGCCAAAAATTTTCAAATTAAAATATTCTGAAGTTTCTTCAGGATAAATCCTTGACAACCCGTCTTTTAGTTGCTTCATAACTGCGTATAACCCCTTAACTTAGCACCATTTTCCACAAATAACAAAGAGTAACGATTCTAATCCGCTCTAGAAAGAATAAACCATTACCCCGAAGATCTTTTGAGGTATGTGGAAATGAGAGCGCTCTAAGAGTAAAGGCGAGTTACCGAGATTCGAATTCCTTTCTCTCTGAATTACGAATGGTTGTCACGCACCAACCCATTCGGCTACGGCGGCAGCGTGTAAATGACGCGTAAAATGTACGAAGCGCTCTATGAACTTCGTGAACAGATTTTTTTGTGTTTTTTTTTTTTTTCAAAGGAAATCTCTACAATTTGGAAGGGTTTTTCTGCCGTTAAACGATTCAAGATGAGTTGGCAAACCTTACTGAACCGAAATGTCAGTACAGTTTGCCATTCTCAGCTGTCAAACCATAGTTATAGAAACTCATGAGAACTCCCATGCATCTAAAAATAGACCCTATACAATAATCCATATCGGAAGAGAATTGAGAATTGGAAAAATTAAATAAATTTGAAAGAATCAAGATTGGAAATTGATAATCAGATTGAATACAACCTTTCAGCTTCAATGCTTTAGTATGTCTTACATAAAAAATGTGAAAGTTTGTTGGCTTGTGAGTGAGTTATGAGTGCGCCCGGGAAAGTTTGAAAAAAAAAAATCGCAATCGGTGCGTTTTAGCTATTCATCGGAATATGTCTTATCAGCTTAGCATTTAACACACGAGGTTAATAAATTTTACATTACGAGTGTTCGCAAGTCATCACATCACATCGGTTTAGAATTTTTGTCATTTTTATGAAATAAAGCAATCAACAAATTGTAACTAAAAAAAAGTGACAAACTGGACAAGAAATACATATTTCGTTTTCAGTATTCTCGTAGGGCGACACAGTTCTTATGGGAGATCGAATTTAGCTATATTCCGTGCACCTTAAGGATGAAAAAAATGGTTTGGAAAGAAGTAGGCGTGGTAGGTGGCGTTGTGGTTATATGTTTTGAAAAATCGCATTTACTATCAAATTTGGTTCATACCGGGATATAACTATTTTAACTACTTAAAAAGAAGTTTCTGAAAAAATTTTATCCACTGGTTGTGTTTGAGATATTCCTAAAGTCCTATTTATGGTCGATAAGATACAGATCGGGGATGGGGGCATATTTGCGCAATATTCAAGGCGGCGCAAAATTAATCACTCTCTATAGAAGATTTATAATTTTTGCAAGTGGCATTGCACGTCAGGCATATTTGACACTTCTGAACTAGATACCTGCTGTTTACAAACAGACAAGCAATGGAGCGCGCAATGGTCAAAATAAAAATTTCTATCATTTAAATTTTTTTGTTTTTATTTAGTAAAAAAGTTATCCAAATACAAAATAGGAAGATTATATTAGTGTCAATTATATGTAAATTATCTAAAAAGAAGGGATTAAAATAAATTTATTCGAAATAGTTTGGATTCCAAAATCGCATCAGGCACTAGTCTCAAAAAACAAAAAAATTAATTTTGTAGACCTGTGTTATTTATGCAATCACGTGAACCCTCCGTAGAACACCTTTTTTAAAACCTTCGGCTTTCCACCCGGGTCTGGCTTTTTTTCCCATCCTGTTCGAGGATCCTTTTTAAAAGGTTATATTCATCAATCGATAGAAAATTACATTTTAGGAAGCTACCTAGAAGCTCAAGTAGTTAGCTATAATAGAAATATTGGGTTGGCATCTAAGTAATTGCGGATTTTTTTAGAAAATCAAAGACAATTTTTCTATGGAACTAAATAACTTTATTCTGTAATATATTGCCCATTTTTATCAATGACCTTTTGCCATCTTTCAGGCAGCATCATAATCCCACGTTCATAAAACTGCTGGTTTTTATTAGCAAACAACTGAATCAGGTACGATTTGACATCATCATCATCATCGAAATTTTTACCATTCAAGGAGTTTTGTAAAGATCAAAACAAAAAGTAATCAGATGGTGCAAGTTCAGGCCTATTCGGTGGGTGTGGCACAACAGCCCAACCAAGCTCCGGTAATTTTTGCGGAGTGGCCAAAGATGTGTGCGGCTTTGCATTGTCATGATGAATAGAATACTTTTTCGAGTTGTCAATTTGGGCCGCTTTTCTTCAACTTCTTCTTCTTCTTAATTGGCGCGATAACCGCTTACGCGATTTTGGTCGAGCTTAACAAAGCGCGCCAGTCATTTCTTTCTCGTGCTAACCGGCGCCAATTGGACGCACCAAGTGAAGCCAAGTCCTTCTCCACCTGATCTTTCCAACGCAGAGGAGGCCTTCCTCTTCCTCTGCTACCACCAGCTGGTACCGCATCGAATACTTTCAAAGCCGGAGCGTTTGTATCCATTCGGACGACATGACCCAGCCAACGTAGCCGCTGGATCTTTATTCGCTGCACTATGTCTATGTCGTCGTAAAGCTCATACAGCTCATCGTTCCATCGTCTGCGATATTCGCCGTTGCCAACGTGCAAAGGTCCAAAAATCTTCCACAGAATCTTTCTCTCAAACACTCCAAACGTCGCTTCATCGGATGTTATCATCGTCCAAGCTTCTGCGCCATACGTTAGGACGGGCATGATGAGAGTCTTGTAGAGTGTTAGTTTTGTTCGTCGAGAGAGGACTTTACTGCTCAGTTGCCTACTTAGTCCAAAGTAGCACTTGTTGGCAAGAGAGATTCTACGTTGGATTTCAAGGCTGACATTGTTATCGGTGTTAATGCTGGTTCCTAAATAAACGAAGTCGTTTACAACCTCGAAATTATATCTGTCTACAGTGACGTGGGTGCCGATACGCGAGTGCGCCGACTGTTTGTTTGAAGACAGGAGGTACTTCGTTTTGTCCAGGGCACCCACTTTGTAATTCGGTTATGGAAAATTTCATGAAAAGGATATTGTCCTGTACGCGTGGTCGTGGTGGTCATTTACCTGATGTCATTTTCCACTATTAACGGCATACCTTCCTCTTTATAATGAAATAAACATCCCATCATTTATATTAAAAAATAGCATTTTTCTTTGAATATCAAAATATCACCTCTTATTGGAAAACCCTTTACTTATATCTATTGTTATCCCTTCTAAACACAGTTTTTCTTTTAGCGCATTTTTGGCGGCATTAAAGGCAGGCTTACATCGATCCAGAGCAGAACGATTGATTTCATGTTGGAAAAAAATGGTTTAACTCCACTTGTGGTAGGCTAAATGGAAAACACTATGCTGGCCGGCGCCGCGTGCAAAATCTAGTAGAATATAAATATTAAATAATGCTTGGTACAAACCTTTCGTATCACTGCATTGCCATTATAAAAGATTGGCGGCTCATTAAACTCTTCTTCAATCCACGAAACAACTTTATCCGACACAAATGGAGGCACTGGCACGCCCCAGAGGCGTTTATTAGCATCAGGCTCTTCGCTTTCCGGAGAAATGTTGTCAAAACTTAAACGCAACGCGGAGGTCGGCGAGAGCGAACGTTCAATTTCATTAAATTTATTCATGAATTTGGTGAAATCCATACCGTCCACAAAAATGGTATTCAAAGTGCGTACACAGTTTGGGTGAATTGAGTAAGGCCGATTTTCTATGTATGCGAGCCTAGGTTGCTCACTTTCACAGTGGCCAGCAGTTTATTTAATCGATAATTATTTTAATATGCATAGAAAGGAGTTGAATCCGAAAACCTGCATACCGCGACATGTACGTGGGTGCGATTATATGTATGCACACTACGCGCCCGAGTGACCGAGGGCAATAACATGGGAGTATGCATCAAAATATGGACCAAACAAAAAACATATAACTTAACGATTTAAATTGAATCACACAAATTATTTACTGTCGCTTTCACAAATTTTAGGCACTGCTATATGCTTTGGGATCCACTTAGAGGCGGTAAGCGGGTGTTTCTTAAGCGTCGTAGTTAGATTAAATTCAACATCTCGCTTCAAGTTTAGGGGTGGGGGAGGCAGAGATGAAGATATAATTTATTTAAAAAAACACGCACGATTTTCCGACAACTGTAGTGTCATCTTTCAAAGTTCAACTTGTACTCGAAAGCAATTCAGAAAGGAAAAGCGAGCAGTGCCATTCGTCTCGGCGCCAAATTCATTGAGATGTGGGAAATTTCCAGCGAAGGGAATTTCTTGAATTGGAATTTGCCAAAAGGCTACTCAGTGGGTTTACAGTTCATTCACGCGATTGTGAATGTATGAGAATTGGATATTTTGATTATATTTTTTGATTATGTTAAAAACCATATCCCAAACGGCAGCTTTATTTTCAAAATAAATTTTGAAACAAGTTTTTTAGTTATTTTATTTCATTAAGCATTTCATTTGCTCTCATCCTTCTTGCTCTTCTTGCTGGAAAGCTGAGTAATGGTGCTTGCTAATGTCTGAGCATGCGCAGTAAACAAATTTTATTCGCTAATGTTTTGCACAGTCTGTCCCATAAACGCGTACTCACTGAACGAATTTAAATATTTGTTTAGAATCTTAATATTATAACAAATGGGCTGACAATTCCCAGGCCCAACAAAGAAAATACGTTTTTTGTTTGTTCAAAATTGGCTATATTCATCAACGTAATTTCTATCAAGAACACCGCAACCATTCCAACGCCGCTCTAACATTTCAATACAACTTTTGTAGAACGAATTTTCATTTGCTTCAAATTTATCATTTGATTCAGTTTCAGCGATAACCTCTTCACTCGAGCAAAATTTCTTACGGGCGAGCAGTTTTTTTAGGTCTGCGAACAGCCAGTAGTCGCTTGGAGCCAACCCTGGTGAATACGGTGGATGTGGGAGCGATTCGAAGTTCAATTCATGTAGTTTTGCCACTGCTCAGAACCATAAACACATTGTTGTTTTTGTTCTACTGTGAGCAAACGCGGCACCCACTTTAAACAGAGCTTTTTCATAGTCAAATGCTCTTGCGATATAAAGCCAATCCATTCCTTTGATATTTTTATGATGTCAGCTAACTCTAGCAACTTCACTTTTCAATCATTGAAAACGATTTTGTGAACTTTTTTTATGTTTTCTGGTGTTACCGCCTCATTTGGACGTCCACTGCGTTGTGCATCATCGGTGTCTCTACAACGGCGTTTGAAGTCAGCAAACCATCGTTTGATTGTTATTTCTGAAGGAGCGGAGTCCCTATAACACTTTTCAAGTCATTGCTTCACTTAAGTGGTATTCTTTCCCATCAAGAAGCAGTGTAAAATTAAAACACAAAATTCTTATTTGATCCATTGTTTTGCAAATAACAAAAGTAACGTCACTCTTAGCACAAGAACTCACGAATATCATGAAATTACAACAGCTGTCTTTTTAAGATTAGTACTAATTGAAAAAGAGGGGAATGCAATAAAAGTAGTGCCATCTATATGGTAGGCCCTGCATAGTTTTATTGATACCAGGTAAATACATCAATATCACGATGAATATCGAGCTCTGATTTACAGTGTATTTTCTAGGAACATGTTTCTGGAATTTTCGTATTTGTCAAACGAGGAGCTGGACATTGTTCGATCTACATTTATAAAGCTTCAACTGGTTCGTTTCTAAATATTTCCGATGTGATTAGCATCGGCTGATTGTAACGTCCAATCCAAAGCGATGAAGTCTTTCGACTCCCTCCAACAGGCAGCACGACTTTTGACTAAACAATGTCTTTAGCAACTTATATTTTCAAGATATGCGTACGAAAATAACCTAAATGACACAAATGACTTGAGCCTTTTCGGCGAGTCAATGTCGGATTTTTCGAAAATAGAGTACCATAGTCCACCTTTTTGAGACACTTTTCCGGGGATTCATATATTTGCTTACGAACCTCATTGGGTTCTTTGGCGTGTGACAGAAAACGCTGGGTCAAAGGCAGAGCCTAATTACCCATCTGATAATAATTATAATATCTGATTTAATAAAAAAAAACAATACATTTTTTAAGAATGCATCAAGCACAATACACTCCTTTGCACGAGAAAACAAATGTACACTGCAGTACTGAATCTCCTCTTTGTAATCGTGACTACGCTCTTTTGTGGCAGACTGTAGACAAATATAATATTAAGACTGTTGAATGAAAACAAATGAGCAACAACACTGAGAATATGCCGAAATAACTAGCAATGTGAATAATAAGTTTTTTCCTATGCGTATGTATGTATTGAAGTGATCTTTTAGTACCCATACCCTATCTCAAGATGAAACTTAGATTTAATTCGAAAAAAATAAAATTTTGAAAAAAAACGGTGCAAAATATTATA
Source organism: Anastrepha fraterculus (assembly GCA_037575425.1). NCBI lineage: Eukaryota > Metazoa > Arthropoda > Insecta > Diptera > Tephritidae > Anastrepha > Anastrepha fraterculus. The sequence goes on along the minus strand of JAYXIM010000296.1, from coordinate 199,922 downwards.
TAATTATAAAAATATTTAAATATTATAATATTAATAAAATATATTGAATTCTTATTTTTTTATTGTATTGTATGTATTTTTTTTTTGTATTGCATTTTTTTAATGAATTTTTTTTATATAATTTTTATTTTTTATTTTATTGAATTCTTATTCTAACATTTTATGCAAATATTTAGTATGGAGAGAAGAAGCCTCTAAGAAGTTTATAATTTGGACATATACTCGTATAGGCCCCAATATTAGTGTTATGCTGCCCCCGAAATTTAAATGGTTACATAGTGTAATACTAGAAAGATTACTTACTTTTTCGGCTGGTTTATTCCTTAAATGCACTTAAAGGCATCAAAAAGGATGGTTAGAGTGGTGATTCATCCAGAAGCCAACTAGCGTTTCCAGTCTGTGCGGTTTAGGAACCTTATTAGGCTGTTGAAGTCTAAGCCAGACAGTTGTTCGAAACTCTCGAACAGCGGTTGGCCCAGGGTTAACATTCTGTCCTTCCATAGGACAGGGCATTCACAGAGGAAATGGAAGATTGCTTCCTTTTTCTCCGGTTGTTTGTAACTGTGACAGTATGTGTTGTGAGGGATGCCAATTTTGGCGGCTTGTCCTCCTATAGATTGATTGCAGCTTGGCTATCCGAAAGAATAGCGATATTGCCATTAAAAGAAAAATCTGTGATTAGTAGCCTACAAGCTTCCCCAATTGCCAGTACTTCCGCGTGGGAGACACGGCTGGTATTAGAGAGACGCACAGATTTCTCAACTTTAAGTCTGTGAGAATATGTACCACCTCCAACACCGCAGCCCATTTTACTGCCATCTATATAGACTGTAGTGTTGAAGTTGTTTAGTGAGAATCCCTTATTCCATTTCTTTTTAGATGGAAAGATCTGAACAACGACTCATTGGATGATTGTGAAAATGCATGTGAAATGATCGTGCAGAATTCGGCTACCAAATCTCCCCTGATGTGGCAGCCGAAGTTAGCATCAGAATTTTCTTTATCACCCTAGTTATTGGTCAAACCTCATTTTTGTCCAAGATGTGTTGGTATTGCAAATGGTAAATAGCCCCGCCCAGCTTGGAATAAAAGCATCTTTTATAAATGATGCAAAATTACTCAAATGCGATACCACTGATGAACCCAGCGGAGGCAAAATTAAAAAACGGCGGTACCACTCTTACTCTTGAGTAAATGTGTTCATCACGGGTATTATCGGGATTTGTATCCTTTACACCTGCTTTCAGAAGCCTTCTTCTAGCTGTTCGAGCACTAACGGATTTTCCAAATTCTTCCGACAGGACAGCTAAGAGCAGAAGTGGATTTTTTACGATCCTTGACTCGCATATAAGTTTTTGATCTTCCCGTTCAGTAATGAGACGTTTCCATCCACTTTTTGATTTATTATGGTAGGACTTTGTCTCCGTAAATTGCTTAATACCAAATACGGTCGACCCAGACGTGAGTGAAGAGCATGGGTTCGTTTTGGATGCAGTTTACTGCGCTCTCGAAGTAAGGCATAAAGTAGTCCTGGGAAGGGCGTCTCCCCAGAAGTAGAGCATGGATTGTTTTAATGGCCACACCATTCAACACAGTAGACGACGGTCGCTGTAAGTGCGAAGGCATTTTCACCCATACCTTGTCTTCTTCTTAATTGGCGCGATAACCGCTTACGCAATTTTGGCCGAGTTTAATAAAGTGCACCAGTCGTTTCTTTTTCGTGCTAACCAGCCCCAGTTGGACACACCAACTGGAGTCAAGTTCTTCTCCACCTGATCTTTCCAACGCAGAGGAGGCCGTCCTGTTCCTTTGCTACCACCAGATGGTACCGCATCGAATACTTTCAGAGCCTGAGAGTTTGCATCCATTCGGACGACATGACCCAGCCAAGGTAGCCGCTGGATCTTTATTCGCTATGTCTATGTCGTCGTAAAGCTTATACAACTCATCGTTTTATCGCCTGCGAAATTCGCCATCACCAACAGCCAAATGCCCAAAAATCTTCCGCAGAATCTTTCTCTCAAAAACTCCAAGCGTCGCTTCATCGGATGTTGTCATCGTCCAAGCTTCTGCGCCATACGTTAGGACGAGCATGATGAGAGCCTTGTAGAGTGTTAGTTTTGTTCATCGAGGGAGGACTTTACTACTCTTTTGCCTACTTAGTGCAAAGTACACTTGTTGGCAAGAGGGATTATACGATGGATTTCAAGGCTGACATTGTTACCGGTGCTAATGCTGGTTTCTAAATAAAAGAAAAAAGACCAACCTCGAAATTGTAACTGTCAACATTGACGTATGCGCCGATACGCGAGTGCGCCGACTGTTTGTTTGATGACAGGAGGTACTTCGTTTTGTCCTTGTTCACTACCAGAACCATTCGCTTTGCCTCTTTAACCAGTTCGGATACCCTACCAAAAAAAAAAAAAAACAATCGCTTAATAGCACATTGAACTGCTCACCGCGAACATCCCACCAAAAGGGCAATCTCAACCTGAGACTTGTCTTTATCATTTAAAACTTGGATTCTCATTCTTTTGTCGTAACGAAGTTTGCTTTGTTTAGGCACAAAAGATTATTAACACATTGACTATCAAATTTATGTTGCCAAAATATTTTAAGTACCTTTAAAAATGCCAAGGGTTTTCCCATAATACAATTTATTGTTGTAATCAACGGTTAAACTCACGAGCGACACATTTCCAAAAGGTTACTTTGGCAGCCACATTTGAAATTATTTGTATTGACTAAGGCTGTATACGAGTATATATATGTACATATATATATATATAGATGTATATTCCTTTGTCGGAATTATTTCATGTGGGCATTTACATATGCCGGATACTCGTTTTAGTTATTTTATAAATATCCGTCGCTATAAACTGCTCCGATATTTTTTTTTTTTATTGATAACCGTTTCAATTCATTTCCAATTAAGGACTTTCATCCCCCTCGCATGTGGAAATAAGCCGTTTTTTACATGAAGAGGAACTTAGATTGGATTAGAATTCAAGTCTTTAATCAAATATGCTTTATCAGCCCCACTCTTTTGCAATGTCTATTATTACCTCCACAAATCATTTATCGATTTTATTATTTTATTTGACCGTCTGATTTTACTTGATTGTCTGTTGCGTTTTGTAAGTGCAACACCTGTGGAAAACGATTGCACCAACAATCTAATGTTTTAGTACGCTTATCGCGGCTTTAATGCTTTTAGTGTCTGTTTTCGTAAAACAGTCATTTGATTACAAACGGAACATTTATGTACATAAATATTACAATATGAAAAGGGTGCAAATGATGACTCAACTAAAACCGGCACGTTAAAGGACAAGAAAAATTGAATAGATTCGCAAGAGCAAAGGGAGCGGCAGCTTTGAGAAAATATGTAATGACAGAATTTCTCTTTTAACAATTTGCACCTGACCTTATTTAGTAAATGTAAACAAGTCTGCATCTACAATTTTAAGATGTCCAACAATATAAGTATTCAAAGCAAATTATCTTACCTTGGCTAGTTTAATGTCGTCCATGTCCCTTGAATCTTTCGATTTTTTCCACGCTGTAATACCAAAAGTTGTAGGTACTGCCTTTCCAGCTGTTGAAATTCTATACAACTGTTTCTATTCTTCTGGAGGCTAACTTTCACACGAAAAGGTCTTTTGCCCCGCACTAAACCGAAAATATTCACTTCAATTGTAAATTATTTTTTAAAAAGCTTCAATTATATATTTCTACTTAATTGAAATTGATATTCACAGGCTTATTTTTTATTTAATACGAGAGAAAATATAATTTTCGCGGAAAGAACCATTTTAAAACTCGACAAAGTCAATCAAACAACAAAAAGCGAATAGCAGAAAGGCAACAAAACTGATGACATTGGAAGAGCCACAGACAAGAGATACAGAGTATTACCAGACTGTGGCAAAATTATTTCAATGTTTTGACATTAGGTGTGTTCATTCCCATGATAGTTTGATGATAAGTAGGCTACAGACAACGAACATGCGCGCTGTCGTTTGTGATTTTGTGATAGATTGCAAAAATGCGGATGATGCGATTGCAATGTTTGTAATTTATGCTTGTTTAAAAAGAAAAAGCGATTGAGAGCAAACACGCAGAAAAGTATGGATAAATGGTTGCCTAATAGAAGGAGAAAAAAGATGCCATGTAAAGTGGAGACTAATTCTACCTACATTCTCGAATAGGTAACGCCTACAATTGTTAAGGGTTAGGGGTAGTCAAGGGCAGGAAAAACTATGATTTTCAATAATTTTTTTTTGCTAGTCAATTGCTTTATTTTACAAAAATAAAAACGTACCATTAATACATCATGTTTCGACTTGAACTTAGCAAATTTCAAAAAACAAAAGAAAAAAAAAATTAATAATTGTAAAAGTTATCGCTTTTTGTGGAGCCCGTTCCTTCAGAAGTCCCTTGCGGTGATCATCGCAAGTCTTTGGAGATTCATCAAACATCAATCGGACAAGAGAAATAAGTTGTATTAATAATCTTGTGCCTAATCCAAATTTTTTTTGTTCAAAATTAACAATATGGTGCCCTCAGGAAATATTTTTCAGATTTTCCAGAAAAAAACCGACAATTAATTGTTAAAAAAAATCGAGATTTAAAAAAAATCCTTCGATTAGGCATACGTTTTTTATGTTTTTCAAAAGCAGTATACATTTTATTATCAAAAAACATAGTTTTGAGAAAAACGCACTTAAAGTTTTCGTATCGATTTATGTAGAGCTCGAGCGCCCTTTGTTAATTGTTGAATAACTCGAAAACTATTTATCGGATTCACTTCAAATTTTCACACAATATTTTTAATGCAAAAAATCAATTTTATTTAATTCTGACTACCCGTAACCCCTTAAAAAAATAATAATACCAGATGCGTTTACGCCAAACGAGAGGTTGCCCGATAAGTTAAGGTTTTCTTGCCTCAAGACAAATCTACGAGTACTTCAAATTCTTGACAAATATTACATCCCAGTCCTTCGGTTTAATAGATCAAAATGTTCAGGAGGAAATTACAATTTCTAAAGGCTCTAGCTAAGCAAACAAAAGAAATCCTTGATATAGTGTTCCGGATTCCTTAACTTGGCGTTTACACGGGACAGTTTTGTATAGACAATAGCAATACATTCACACTTTTTTACTAATAAGTTAGGTTAGGTTGACTTGGCTGGCTGAAAGCCATCACATAGACCTATTGGTCCTTAGTGGTACCAGTTGGGCTTAATCCTTGTAGTAGGTTTCTTGTAATAAGCCTGATATTCTAACCTCTCATATTGTAGAGCTCCTAAACATTCCATTCGGTTTCTAGCTAATGCAGGGCAAGAGCACACATTTGGAATGTTTTCATTGTCCCCGACACTCTATGGCTTCGCGAAAGCAGGAAATTTGGCAGCTGATTTGATGTAACCAATATTACCAAGACATTCACTGAATTTTTACAAACAAGTAACTTTTATTTCTTTTGTTCGTTTATTTGAAGAGATCACGTTATTGTTTGTCAAATCAAATAAAGTAGTGGCTTTACGAAGGCGCCATCTTCTGTGTTCTGTACCCCGTGAGGTACATATCTATATTTGCCGTTAAAATGAAAATAAATAAATAATTGGGGTGTACACTTCTGTTAGGTGTTTGGCCAAGCTACTCCTCCTATTTGTGGTGTGAATCTTGTTGTTGTTCTCCATAGTTTTAAGCCGCCGTAGCCGAATGCGTTGGTGTGTGACTACCATTCGGGGTTCGGAGAACGTAGGTTCGAATATCCGTGAAACACTAAAATGAAGAAAAAGGTTTTTCTAATAGCGGTCGCCCCTCGGCAGGCAATGGCAAGCCTCCGAATGTATTTCTGCCGTGAAAAACCTCCTCTGCCGTTCGGAGTCGGCTAAAAGACTCTTAAGACTTAAGTGGTTATATACAGTTAGAAGGCCGAAAAAACGCGAATTTTCCAGAATTTTTTCTGAGAAAACTTTTAAATTTATTGATCTAAAAATTTTAACACATATTATGTTATCTTTTAACTGTATTTTAAGACCTAGTACTAGTAAAAATATTTATTTGGAAAGGAGCTACAGCTGTTCTCCGGGAGCTCCTATCAAAAAAGACGTTTTGCGATTTACACAATATCTCTGAACTGGATCCTCTGAAATTAAAAAAAACCAAACAGATTTCGTTGAAGTAATGTTAAATCTAGTAATTAACCGAAGAAATTAGCAAAATAATATTTTGTGACAAAAGGCGCTTTCTCAAAAAACAAAAAAAAAAAAAAAAAAATAGACCAAAATTTCGGCCTTGAATTGTTTATAAAAAAAATATTTATCGGTGAGAAAAAAATCCTCGATCAATTACTAAAAAGTATATTTAAGAAGCTCGTGTTAAAATTTGAGACTAATCGGTTTAGTTGTTTTCGAGTAAAGTTGGTCACCGACTTTGGAAACACTATTTTAAGAAAAACGCGTTTTAAGTTTGAAAATCACTTTCAAGCGCTCTGAAACGTCTTCTCAAATTTGCGTGTAACTTCGAAAATATTCACCGGAACGATATTAAATTTTCTGTGTGTATTCTTAAATATATTTAAAAAAATAAAAAAACAGATTTTTTGAAAATTCTAACCCCTTCGCAGACAACACTTGAATTAGTAAAATAAAATACCAAAATATTTTTAGATATAGCTTTTGACATCGTTTTGAAAACAAATAGTATATTAAAAACCGTTTTTATTTTAAAATTTTTGTCATATATATTTGCTAGTGTAGTTGCAATTAAACTAATTTTGTTAAGCTGAAAATTAAGCAATGCCGACTTGAAAATTATTCTTCCTAAAAACTAAAAATACACAAAAATGTTTTTAGGAAGTGTTTACAAAAGTGTAAAATATACTTTACGATTGCGTTTTCTTGAACAAAATTGCATGATAAATCTTTCCTTGAAAAACAACGGAATATGTGAAAATATTTAAGTGGATTCAACTGGCGTTTGGTGTAAGTACGAGACACACAAAAGGCACAAGTCCTGCAGGCACTTCTATATACCAGTTGTATACAATTTTTTAAACGTACAAAATTCAAAAAGTCATTTTCGCAACCCAACATATTTTGTCCAGATTCCTTTGCTATCGAAGTAGGATTTATTGCGTGAACATATAATCGCATCCTTGAAAGTGATGGCGTAGGTTTCGGGAATAGCGTTGTTTTTGTATAAGTTAAACAAAAATTCGTATATCTGAAATACGAAAATATTATTTTACAACCAGTTTTCTCCCATATGAAATTCTTAAGAAGTACCTTTGCTTCCTGATCTTTCCAAAATGTGTGATCACAAAGAAATTGCATGCTCTCTGGGAAGAGCGCGAAACGATCTTTGCGTTGTGTGGCCACAGCATCCAAGTTGCCCAATAATACGGCACAGCCAGAAAGCACAACTGTAGCTAGAATGAAAATATCTAAAAGATACAAAACTTTATCTAATTTCTCTTTGTTGGACGACTCCGCTAAGAGCGCCTGTATTTGAAGAAACATTTCCATAATCCAATTGCACGACTGCTCGTCGTTATTAAAGGCATATAAGGTGGCAACAAGATGGCGGAAAAAGAATGCCTGCTCCTCCCTTCTAGTGGCATACGCATCGATGATCGGTGTAAGCCACTTTAGGGGATTAGGTAACTGCGTGTTATACAACACTAAATAGCAGCGTATAATGGTGGCCTTTTTCAGCTTGCCAATTGGCGTCTCCCACCAATTGGCGGGCGATGTGAGACCATCAATGGAATTCGGATGTAGTACAGACACCACTGCGGTGTAGCGCTCAAAAAGCTAGAATTGGAAAATAGTATTAATAGTAAACTCAACCGAGGGAGGAAATAAACGACTTACTTTTGAATCCAAATCCATGGAATCCATATAACGTTCAATAATCAGTGTGAAAATGTCGAGAACCTCTGGAATGTCACATTTGCCTATGAAAATGTATTTCACACTGTCTATGAACTTTTCAAAAAGGCATCCTGTAAAAGAAAAATTGGAAACATACTTAGATATCTTTGATTTTTTTGTAATTCCAATGGCAACCGCACCTCGGAAACTCGAATAGAGGCACGTAACTTTCCTTCAAGGTAAATCTATTAAAGGTGGTTTTGGTAAATCAGCTGATTTGATTTTTTTTCTTTCGCCGTGTCCATGTAGCTGTCAGCTCAGAATGAAACAAGGCGAATTCATTATTTGTTTTCTAGTTTCCCAATACTTTGGTTTGACAATCAAATGTACAGAACATTGTTGTTGGTCTAGTGCCACCACCTTTAATGAATGCGCCTTGAGAGGCACTTAACTTTTTTTACAACCCAATATAAGTATTTATAATATTATTTGATAACTAAAAGTCCGATTTATTGAAGTACTCAAGTCAAGGCTTATCGAATTTCGTCGAGGTTGTCAGAGACCAAATAATACTAAAGGGTTTTCCAATAAAAGGTAGATTGAGCTATCGAGAGATGATGAACGATTTTTTATGGCCGGAATTGGATGGTATTGATCTGGACAACGTTTATTTTCAACAAGACGGCGCTACGTGCCACACAAGCAACGAAACCATTGACCTTTTACGGGAAAAGATTCCGGACCGTGTTATCTCTCGAAGAGGTGATCGCAATTGGCTATCGATATCTTGTGATTTAACACCTTGTGACTTTTTTCTTTGGGGCCACGTGAAATAGAAGGTCTACGCCAACAGCCCAGGGTCGATTCAAGACCTCAAAGATGAAATTCGTGAGGCTATCGAGGACATAGGGCAGCCACTTTGGAATTCGGTTATGGAAAATTTTATAAAAAGGATATTATCCTGTAAGCGTGGTCGAGGTGGTAATTTGCCTGATGTTATTTTCCACTATTAACGGCATACCTTCCTCTTTATAATGAAATAAACATGCGATCATTTATATTAAAAATAGCATTTTTCTTTGAATATCAAAATAACACCTCTTATTGAAAAACCCTATATACATATTAAAGTACATAAGCACTTACCCTCTGCGAAACCGCTCAACTGTGACTCCTTAAAGCTGTAAATCGCAACTTTTTCAGCAAAATTCTTTAAAATTTGCAGGCTAATGCCATTCGCGATTTCCGGCAGTAACGAGAACAGTAACAACAAATCTTCTTCAAAGCAATTAGGTTCAAAGTCACCCAAGAAGTTCTCCAACAAGCGTCGCGCCGTACCAGAATGTAGCAATTGGTTTTTTGCAATCAAAATGCAGTATTTTCTTGCCTCGAACGAGAGGTGGAAAAAACTATGTAGGAAGCACCAATCTAGCGGTGGTATAGGTTTGGGAAACTTTTTTGAAATTGCTCTTAGTGCATTTGTCACCACATGCGGCTCGGTTACATGATCCCCGAAGCGTGACTGACCCACCAAGTAGTTCACTACGGCACGCAATGGGCTCTGCGAAAAGAGTCCTTGCAACTTGCGTGGTTCTGGCTTGCCTTCGGGCAAACGGTAAACACCACCGCGGTAGCTATTTATTTCAGCATATATGTGATGTGCTATTAAATCAGCCGCCGCTGATCCACATTCCGGGCGTATATTTTGCAGTAGACGCACCCAAACCTCGCCAGGTACCGTTTCCTGTTGCAAATCAACGATCTCACGACCACCAACGAATTCGCGCACGCCAGGTGTATCATGGCGATATTGAATGGGTATGTGACGCATAGCTAACAGTGTTTCGATTTCGAAATTCTTCAATGCCGATAGAGCTTCTCGTACTAGTTCCGGGTCGGCATCACTGCGGCTAACTGTCAACCAAAGTTGCTCCAGTGCCTCATCCACCAATTGCTCATATTCGAGAGTGGGTGTGTGCAGCAATGGTATGTGTGCGAAGAAGCGATAAAGTGATTTTAACGCACGTGGACGACGTTCGTGTCTAAATTTGGTGCTGAGTGCACGCCACGTAGAAACGATGTTCACAGTGTGGCTATCACAGAGTGCAACGATAGCGTCCAGAGCCAGCGAAGTGGCCAAGTCGCCCGAATCGTCGGTGCACGTGTTCAAGGTATCAGAGAGATGCGAGACCAAATCGGAACCATGTTGCGTGGGCCTAAAGAATGAAGAGTAGTAAATTGTTAGTACGAGTTTTAATTATCGTTAGAGTTAAATGCATATTCGTTTACGCTTACTTTTCATAGCAAATTTCACGTATGGTGTGCGTTTTGGCGATCTCAAATTCCCACTGCTTGTCGTTGTCTTTCTGAGTCGTAGAGAGTAATTTGATTAGGAAGGGATATGTACGTGACTCGACGCGCCACAATCGCAAATATAGATCCATACAAAATGTGGCGTTTTCGGCAGTGAGATTACGTATTGTATTTAAAATCATCGGTATGTTATCCTACAAAACGAAATGGGCAAAGCATATAAATCATACATTGAACAATTTCCATTTCCTTATACAAATACGCACCTTTGACACCCCAAAGTTGGGCAAGCCGCGCAGCAACTCCATTTGAATCTCAGGTTGTTGTTCGCCAGCCAATTTGAAAATATACGTCATTAAGAAATCGTAGGCAATGCCGCTATTCACTTTAATTATTTCTAGAATGGCCTCATAAATCTTAAACCAACAATCCACGGAGGGCTCACGCGATAAAAATAGTGCGCGCAAGAACAAATGCAATCTTTGACAAAACATGGAATTCGCTTTCACATTGAGCGCATCAACAAATGTGAATACATCCTTAAATTCGGACTCGTCAAGGGATTCAACAAGTTTGGCCAGATCAAAGGCAATCGCAATATCCGGATGCAAGTAGCGCACTTGCCCCGGTTGCAAGTCGTTTGTGCGCACAGTGGTGGTTTTAGTTGCCGGCAACGTTTCCTTTCCTTGTGCCACTATTTTACGCACAATTTGATGGGCGAGTGCCAGACCTTCTGCGGGTATGAATGCAGTCTGAGACATCCACTGGATGATACCATCGAGACACATGTTCAGAATGTATTGATTCCCACAGCATTCCTGCACCACAATGAACGCGATTATGCGCAGTAAATCCTGTAGATAATTTGGCGCGAGCAGATGCAGGCCCTCGGCCAGTAGTATGAGTAAGACATTGTAGTGATTAACGGTGTGCTCACGCGTACTATGCAACACACGCAATAAACAATGGAGACTTGGACGCGGATCGATGCCGTATTTGGGTAGATTGTTGACAATCAACGCTTGGAAAATGCACAAATCAATGGCGGTGGTAAAGTTGTTACAGTTAAGGCAGTGTTCTATGGCTTCAATGAGCAGTATGCTCGTGAATAGGCACGTTGACGATGAATTGAATTTACTCCAGGAAAATATTTCTTGTACAAGTTGTTTAGCGGCGAGATTAGTTTTACTTAATGATAGCAGGCCGGTCCAGATGGTCTTGGAATCGGGCAATGTCTGAGGATTGCACAGCACATAAAGGAAGACCGGTCTCAAATATTCAATACTATGCTCCTTTATTCTGTAAGAAAAGTGGGAGCTGGTCAAAATTTTTGCTATTGATAAAAATGGTATTGTACCTACTGCTGGTCATGATGATTGCAAATACCGACTATCTTGTTGGCCACATCGTTCATATTCACGACGGGATTTTGTAGTAACGTTATAATTGGATGCTGCTGTGTTTTCAGGCCAAACTGGCTTTGGAACGTTTCGTTTCCTTTCAAAAGTGCGACTTTTCGCTTCAAACCGAGCAGGAGTATGCTGACGATGCCCTCGGTGATGGTGGTGTACTGCGTGGGACTAACGTTAGAGAAAATTAAATAGATGATATTAAATAGGTCGGGCAGAATTTAAGTTCGAGCGGAATCGATTTTAATTAAACGGTCTAAAGTAAACCTACCGCCGTAACCGAATGGGTTGGTGCGTGACTAGCATTCGGAATACAGAGAGAACGTAGGATCGAATCTCGATGAAACACCAAGTAAAAAAAAAGTTTTTTCTAATAGCGGTCGCCCCTTGGCAGACAATGGCAAACCTCCGAGTGTATTTCTGCCATGAAAAAGTTCGTCATAAAAAATATCTGCCGTTTGGAATCGGCTTGAAACTGTCCCTCCATTTGTGGAATAACATCAAGACGCACGCCACAAATAAGAGGAAGAGCTCGGCCAAACACCCAAAAAGGGTGTACGCGCCAGTTATATATATATACTGCAGATGAAGAGCTCCAGCTACCCCGACAGACCCGCGTAACTTTTACACAATTACGTTCTGGATACTGTAGTATGCTAAACTCTCAACTATCCAGAATTGCCGCCGACGCCGAAACAAACATAGAAAGAGTGCTGGCATCTTGGACAACACGTTGCCGTTGGCACCCGTGAAGTGGTGAAGGGCTTTGTTTATCTAGGTGATGAGAGAGCACTGGGAGTGTTCGAGAGAAAAATTCTCTGAAAAATCTTTGGCCCTCTTCGCGTAGGCTATATTGAGTTCCGCGAGCTGTATGAGCTATACTGAAATGTGGACATAGTGAAGTGTGTTAAAGTACAGCTGATGCGATGGCTTGGCCATGTCTCGAGGATGAACCAAACTGCTCTGGCATGGCAGTTCTTCCACTGGTGGACGACGACGAGGAAGACTTAATCTACGTTGGGGAGACCAAGTGAGGCATAACCTGGCACAATGGCCCGAGAGGCACATTGTTGTAGATTCGGCCAAAACCCGCATACGGTTGTAGTGCCATCTAGTAAGTAATTAGTAAATCTATAATTTTTTTCTCAATAGGGGAATAGGTTTAAAGAAGAGAGCTCCTCCTCCTCCTTTGTGATGTGCGGCCTAAAATTATGTACCGCCCTCGAACGACAGATGGTTTTTTATGAGGAGCCTTTTCATGGCAGAAATACACTCTGAGGTTCGTCAGATGGCAATAAACCAATACGGTCACGGGATTCCTTTGGGTTCGATAGCCATCCTTGGAGGTTGGGACTATCATAGTTGGATCAGTGGCTCTTTGCTCCTTCCAAATGCATTCCGGTAGTAATGGAAAGTTTTGTTTGCCAGGGTACTCGACTGTCTGTGAGATCAAACTGAATGTTGACTTATAGTCCGACATAAAAGTGAATTTCGATATGGCACTGCACTTGTTTGTATCCTTACTACGGTAGCTCCTTATTTTTATTTCTAGTGTGTCTGGCTGGCCTTTCGGAGCTTCCCAGATTGGTGGGCTATACACTCCCGCTTACACTTGCTATTACAACGTTCGCGACCCTCCTACCCTCAAGGGAAGAGTGGAACGGGACTATGCAATACAGGACGAGTCTATCCATGTATACATAGATGGCTCAAAGCTCGAGATCAGGGAGGGCGGAGGTGTATACTCCGAGCATCTGGGGATCTCCTTCAGTTTTCGGCTCCCCGACTACTGTAGTATCTTTCAGGCTGAACTGATGGCAATAATGAAAACCGCGACACTGGTACAGCGTGATGGGATATCTGGAAATGACATCTACATTTTCACTGGCATCCAGGCGGCGATAAAATCCCTCACAAAACAGTCAACAACCTCCAAGTAAGCCATGAAATGCCGCACATCTCTTAACGAGATGGCTGAGTTATTTCACCTAAAGGTAACATGGATTCTTGGCCATTGCGACATTGAGGTTAATTGCAGAGCCGATGAACTAGCGAGACTCGGCACCAAATTGATCGATGAGTACATAGACAATGACATAGGCATACCCTTACAAACATGTAAGCTACTCATCCTTGAAGAAATCGCAAGGAAAGCAAACGGCGAAATGGTAAAATGAAGCCACCTGCAAAATCGTCTGTCAACTGTGGCCGACTCTCAATGCTAAACGCACAGAATTTCTGCTAAGCCAAAATAAACACAGTCTTAGCACACTGATTTCGGTCATAACGGGGTACTGCACGTCCAAACAATGGGTGTGCAAACACATGACTTCTGTCGAAGTTGTCTTGATGAGGAAGAGACAATCATGCACCTTCTGTGCCATTGCACTGCTCTATCCAGACGGAGATTTCTTGAAACTCAATTAACTCAACTGAATTGTCGACTCAATCGGACGCTTATGTCCAACAAAAAAATCACGAATTTTGCGATATGCTTTTGCTAAAGATCGACCATTTTTATGATAAAAAAATTTTAACGCGTTGTTCTATAGTATAAAATTCTACATCTGTCCACTTGATAAATGGCAAAAATTACATAAAAAATTTACCGTCTATGAATTATTCACTACTGATATTTAGGCGTAACTTTCGAAATACCCTTCAAAACCAAATTATTCAGAAATGTACTAAATAATAATGCCCTTAGTTATCTGCGACTTTCCCGGCCGATATTTTGTTCCACACGTAATTGAGCCATACCAATATTATCATAATAAAGAGAAATGACAATAATTTCCTAAAAAAAATTGTATTTTATTCAAAATCAACACCGGCTCTTGAAACTTAACCAGCCTTTATGTATATCGGACAGATGTAGATGATGAAATCCATTCCTGATAATTGCCACATGAATTCCCATTACGCTTACGTTAGCACCGTTTTAATGTCTGGTAGTCACACTTCGGCCCTGAAATTCAATCGTTTTCGGATAAGTCGTTGAATAAATTGTATGTTCGCGCTTATAACGGCTTTGTATAACATTCATTATTATGCAATTATTTCTTAAATGTAAAACTGTTTAATGCTTCAGGAAGCAGCCAAGGACTTTACGTTGGATGTGTGTATGCTTTCGTTTGTATATTTTGCGTTTCCTTTCGCAAATAATTTACATTCATACATCAAATACTAGAAATTGAAGTTCAATGTCAGCTTCCACTCACGGAAGTTTGTTAGTACTACAACAAATATATGTATTTACATATATTGGTTAAATTTTCAGTATCCCAGTAGAACTTCATTACGAGTATACCTACATACGTTTACTTCCCATTGCTCTGTGTACTTCTGTATATTAGTCTGCTTTTTATATAATCCCTTTTACGTTGTATTTTTTATTAGGTTGGTTAAAGAAAAACTTCATTTCCTTTCTTGAATGAACAATGAGGGACTAAACAAATATCACCTTTTTACACCTTAAACGAGCGATAAGGGAATATTCTCTTAAATGAGTAGAAAGAGTACGTCTACATATCCACATATAAGTCGCCATATCGAGTAGGAAGATACCTCAAATTTAAATAACCATTTGTTTTAAATTATTTGGTTTTTTATGTTCAACAATTTGCTTTACCAGAAAGGAATTTGTAGTAGGTTAGGTTAGATTTGGCAGCCGCATCGCACATACAGACTGCCACTTACACCACGAAATGGGTTCGTTGTTGTGAGCAGTAGGGGCTGGGATACATTTCCCCTTCCATATTGAAACATCCTGAGCTTTTGACAAAGCGTAAAAAGTTGTTGAAACCTAAAGTGTATAGAATATCTATATTTGTAGTAGGTAATTTTTTTTTAATAAATATATTTTTTTCTTAGACAAATCCCATTTTAGTTTGCGCCACGGTTGTTTGCCAAATTTGCTCTTGCAGAGGGCTGATCATTTAAAAATTAAGTAGATAGATATTTTTTCACACAAAATTTATATTTTCGTCCGAAGCATTTGCTCAAAGCAAATTCCTATAGCTTCTATGTATATCTACTAGACTGTAAAAGAACAATAGGTCTGTTCATGTAAAAATTATCCAGTAACTTAATTTCCGAGAACTAGCTCTCAGAGAGAAAATATCAAAAAAGTACATGAACACAAAACCAGTAATGATTTGTAAGTTTTACGAGCAGCTGATTAAATTGTTGGCAGGAAAAATCGCAAAAACATCACAGTTGAGCTACCTCGTTTAAAAAAAAAAAAAATTAAAAAATTTCAAAAATTTAAATTAAATAAAATGCTATATAACGAGTTTAGCATCAGAAGATTTTATTTTGTTCACAATAATTTTTTGCACTTCATCATCGCAGGAAGATGAAGAACATTCCATTAGTAATTTTATTCTTGTGGCAATCACAGCTTCCTTCATATTTTCCTTGCTGGCGTCTATGCACGTACATACATATGTATATAAAAAATATATTGCCAAATTAATTAAGAACCAAGAAGAACAAGCATAAAACAAGCCTGGAGAAGTACCTCTATATTATTGGCCGATTTCTATTTAATAGAAAGTCCGTTTCATAATCATAAGACCGCTTTGGTAAACAATTTTTGAACTACCATAAGCTCGCTTTTACTTTCCGGAGTAGCTTTTATTTGGCGCCATTCCAACAGTTATATACTTAAGACTTCCATCAATTGTTTCTGGTGCGAAGGCTCACTCTATTTTGTAGAATCGTTAACTTTTTCCAAGAAGCTGCACTTTTGCTAGTCTTTTCGGCGTTTCATAACGATAAGAAACTAGTCGAAAATAAGCTTCGGAAGAGATAGAAGGTGCTGATTGTTGTTTTGGATGACTTTAATTATAATTTTATTCAATTTAACCTAAAATGCCGAGTTCAATAATCATAAGACACCCCTAATTTTTTAAAGTATTTTAATTTATAGATTTCAGAGGAGAATACAAATTTTACCCATCGATTAAAGTAACAAAAGTTATATGTTTACAAGAGGAGCGTGGAAAAATTTTGGCCTTCAAGGATTCAAGCTTGCCAATCAAATTAATTGCAAAAAAAAAACAGGCAGAAGTCGTTGTGTTATCCGGAATTGTTTACGGAGTCCTGAGAATTACAACATTTTGAAGCCCGTTGGAAGAAAATTATCACAATCAAGTCGAGAACAGCGAGCAATCATAAGCAAAGCTTCTAACTCGACTAAGTCTTGCGCTAACTTGGCCGCTGTTGTTCAAATTAAGGTTTCAAAAACAACAGTTTGCCGCACATTACAGAGGTGCAGTCATTTAAAATTATCAAAAATAAGAAAAGGACTCCATCTTTTGCCACGGCACAAGCTGGCGCGACTTCAGTTTGCAGAAAAACACCTAGACACCAACTGGGACACAGTAAGATATTTGGAATATTTTTAATCTTGCCCAATTTCATATTATTTTTTAAAAAGGTTATATTTTCGGATGAAAAAAATATGAAACCTTAAAGAACCCGATGGTTTTTTTTTAAATTATTGGAGAGATTTGCGCCAGAGCCACTCTTCTTTTCCAAGCGCAACTTCGGTGGAGGTTCTGTTATGGTTTGGGGTGCATTTACATCGAAAGCAATTCTTGTTACACAGTTTGCATCATCGCGGATGAATAGTGGGGTCTATAAGAACGTTTTGAAAAATAGTCTCCTTCCTTTTATCCAGGATAATCGGGAAGTGCTTTTCGTTTTTCAGCAAGACAACGCCCGAATCCACGTAAGCAGGGGAACAAGGCAGTATTTGACCGATTGTTCCATAGAAACTATGGACTGACCGGCGTGTTCTCCGGATCTAAACACAATTGAAAACATTCGGGGTATATTAGTCAGAGGAGTTTACGCCAACAATTGGACAACACTAATTTGACAATACAAATTTGACAACACCAACGAGGTTAAAACGGCAATTAAGGTAGAATGGGCTTCTCCAGATATATTTTTATTTAAAAAGTTAGCAGAATCGATGAAAAAACGTTTATTTTGTGCCGCTAAAGCAAATGGTGCTTGCATTGAATACTACAATATTCTAGAAGACAGAAAAAAAAATTGAAAAAAGTAGGGGAAAATGGCGAGTTGTGAGACACAGGGAGTTGTGAGACATTGTTACCTTTCGGCATTATTCATTTGTTTACATTCGATTTTAAGTGTCAAGAAGTGTTCTCGATGCGATCTCACTTTTCAGCTAGCATTGGTCATATTTACACGCATTCGACGCGTCTCTCCAGTTACTGTGTTTTGGAATTTCTCGGTAAGTTTTTTTCATCATTTGTTTTGCGATACATTCGATCAGTTGTTGAAGCAAATTGCAAATGTTAATATATACAAATTTTTAATTGTCCTATTAGCTTTGAATTTACACATTCACTTGGGCATGAACGTTCGATGTGTTTATGACTACGCGGCCATTTATAAAAAAAACGATTTGGGGAGTTGTAAGACAACAAATGTGGGGAGTTGTGAGACACCATTTTTTTCGACGTTTTAACGCATCTTTCATAAGTACCTCGCAATATTCATGCATTGTTTGTATATATATCATGAAATTTTTGGTTAAATTTGAGTTTTTATTGTTTTTCCGCTTTTTTGTAGATTTCTCATTTATCATGCCGCGTCATAGGTATGTGAGTGAGTCAAGTAAAACAACGATCGATGCAAATCTATTGCGAATCATCAGATTGATGGCATTGCATTTTTTATACACTTTTTTATAACAATTGTCTTTTCTTTTTTATTTTTCATCTTAATAAAGAACTAACAACTAAAATAAGTCATTTTTATTGATTTAAACCATGGTGTCTCACAACTCCCCACATTTTTGTATTTTGTATTATATTTTATATTATTATATACAATTTTAATTTTAAGAAAATTGTAGTTTTGTTAAATAGGCCATACCAAAAGCTTCCAGTATTCATTGACTAAAGATTCCATCGTTGACATATGCAGAATATTAAGATTTTGAGTAATACGGGTCCAAAAACAAAACCCGTCTCACAACTCCCCATTTTCCCCTATAGTTTTGTTCAAAGATCAGTTTAATTGAACAGTGTCTTATCATTTTGAAACGCCTGGAAATACGTTTTTGTTAAAAATTTTCTTTATGTATTAAAAAAAATCTAAATTCTGTAATAAAACAGATATCTATAATCTATAAGTTAAAATTCTTTGAAAAATTAGGGGTGTCTTATGATTATGAAACGCACCTTATGTCTTCAAATAAACTTTATAAATTTAATCTAAATTATATTTACTTACATTGTCTATTTTAATGAAAATTATTATTTAAATTTAGAACTTTGACTCAATTCGCAAATTTCAATTCGTTTTTATTTTAATTTTGCGATCAGCTGTTTTTCTCACTTGTAAATTCTTACAAGTAAAAATGTATCCAGTAAAAGCTAGCAACTTCCCCTCAAAATGAAATGCCATTTTGCTCTCTCACTTTCCCCTACTTTGAAAAGTTTTTGGATGCATGAACACCAAAACTTGATAGTTTGTAACAACTGTTAAAACAAACAAAAAAAAAACTGTATCAAAGGCAACAACAACAAACAACAACTGTTACAAATTATTTGCTTGATGAACAGACTTAATCCCGAGCTTTAGATTTCTCGACCTTATCGCCTTTTCTCCTTCAGCAACCATTTGTTGTTGTTATTGTAACAGCATAAATATCCCCCATAAAGTTTCATGAATGCTGTTGCTGTGACAGGAAATGACTTCGTCGGGCATAAATCCGGGTCGTTCCGGTAACGCATAACCTTCTGTCAGCAAACAGCTCACGCGCTGTGTTTGGAAATCATCGGAACGAAGTCAGTACGAATCCTACAAATAACAGTTATTACTCCAATATCAAATAAAGAGGAGTACTCTCGCTTTGGCATGCGCACCTTCGGTTTTTGCTGGTATTTACGTTTCTGTTTCCACTTGCATTTATGTGTGCACGTATGTATGTATGTGCGCTTGTGCAAGTATAAACAACAAGGAAATTTGAATATTTAAGTGTAAAATGTGTGCGATTGAAATGCAAGTCCTGGCATATTTTTTCATTTCAATTAAGGAAATTTGTCAAATTCTATACAAACACATACATAAATACCTTTACATTACAATACACAGCTATGCATCCATATACATACATAAGTAAATACCTTTATATGGATTTATTCAATATGCCACAATTCTAATGTGCGTGTGTCTATCAGATTTAGCTTTTCCGGTTGCATTTTTTTTCTGATTTCTTTTTTGTCACCCATAAATTAACATACCACCAGTTGTTAGTCAAATGTTTTGATTAATTCATGTATATATATTTTCTGACGACATTTGGATTGTGGCAACTTAGCACAGCAAGTCAACGACCACACAACTATGGTTAAGGTGTTGCCAAATATTGGGGTCACCATGTCAGCGGGCAAGTCAATGCCACGTGTCAGAACGCTAAATAATACACGTAAGAAACGTAAAGTTAGTGTTTGGAGGGGTAGTGATATAGCGGAAATTCTGCTTCTTTATATTGCATTAATTGTGCTTTCGATGTTTATTTCATGATATTAAATATTTGAAAAAACCCAGCGGAAGTCTGATATGACGGATAACTGCTGGACTGTGGACAAAAAAAGAGTAGGGGAATGGTTCACTCAAATTAGCAGCTAATTGCTTATATTTTTGAAGGATTAAAGGTATATTTCTGAAAGTGGAAATTCCCTCATTAAATATAACACTTTCAAAGTTATTGATTCGCAGCTGAGGTTAGAGAACTGGAAAACTTAACTCAAACTGTCAGTCAAGGGACAGGGTGGTTGATGGGTGCTGTTTTAGAATGGTTTCATACAAATTACTTGCTTTCCCCGTTTTCTCTTTACAAAATGAACATACAACCAAGTTTGACTTATTTTACAATAAACAAATATTCCCTTTAAAATATGGAATATTATTAATTTGGGGAGAAAAATCATGCATTATTTCCTCGGTGGAGGGCTGTAGTGATCGATATCTCGTAAAGATCTATCCAACAATTTAAAGTTTATGCTCTTTGTCAAGGTGACATTTTACACCAACAAAAACAAAAAACAAGTTGTTTTTTGTTTGTTCCATTCAGTTGTAAGTTACAGGGTGTTAACAATGGAAATAAAAAAATGGAAAATTCGGTACATTTTACAGTTTTTCTTTGATAAAGGCGAAAATGCAAGCCAGGCCGCTGTAATTGTGAATGGTGTTATGGCGCCGAGAGCTGATTGCGTCGAATTTCGGTTTCGTTGATTCCGTTCAGGTATTTTAGATATTAAAGAAAATGTCGATAGAAATAATCGAAGTTGAGCGGCTTGTTAGTAGTCTTAGCATCGCCCAAGAGCTAGAGATCGACCATAAAATAGCTTTAAACCATTTATGCAAAAATAATGGATTTCTTTTTCCCAAATTATTATTATTATTATTTTTTAATAAAATTAAATAAATTAACTTGCTAAAAATTAACTAATGAGCATAACACTAATTTTAGATTGTTGCTTTCACAGCTTGGATAAAGTTGTTGATTGAAATAATGTTCTTTTCATTGGGAATCTGGAGGAGTTCAACCCAATTGTGTTTAAGAAGACGGTTTCTGGTTTCTTCGAGAGCAGTGCATTCAGAAAAAATGTGCTTCAGAGTCAAAACATGTGGACAGAGCGGGGAAGTTGGTGGTAGATTGATTGCCTGTTAGAAGATGTTGATGGGTGCAAAGTGTGTGATCTAGGCAGAGTCTTATTAAAATTAGAATGTGCGTTTTTGAAACATTTGTTGGATAAGTAGGCCTTTGTACTGGTGGTTGAAATTAAACCAATTCTGTACTTGTTGTTGTTGTTGTAGCAGCATAAGTATTCCCCATGCATATACGAGGAATGCTGCTGAAGTGACAGTCCTTGGCCGGATATAAATCCGGGTCGTTCCGCTTACGTAGAACCGACTGTCGTGGGAACGTTTAGGGTGTCGTTTAGTATAAATCGCCTGACATTTACTTTTTCGTCTGTGCTCTTTGTTCTTACAGGTGTTGAGTTAGTCGATTTTGCGACACGATCTGCTGCTTTGTTGCCTATGATACCAATGTGTCCAGGTATCCATAGCAATTTAATCTTTTGATCGTTTTCGATGAGCATATTTCTAATTCAATTGACTGTAATCGACAAGCTGTCGGTACATATGAGGACTTTGGAATCGATCTTTAACGCCATGTTGATTGCGCTGCGGATGGCGGTCGCTTATGCGGTGAACGCAGATGCATTGTCTGGTAGTATTTGCACTTTTAGGACTTGACCAATTGTGTCGACAACTGCGTAACTGGGAGATGAGTCTTTAGATTTGGAACCATCTGTGTACCATAACGCCAATTTTTCCGCTTCATAGCTAGCTTTACGTTGCATGAATTACTGACGAAAGACAACAGCATTGGATTTTTTGAGCCTTGAAAATCTGAGGTCACATGATGTTTTTTTAATACTCCATGGTGGGTGGGTTAAAATGCGGGTTTCTTCGGGCCAGGGCAGATTTGAGTTCTTTACAGTCTTAAGAACTAGGTGCAAGGTAGATGGAATCCTTTGGCTGTTTTTTTTGTAAGTCGTATGTGTTTGATATCGTTGTCAATAACTGAGTCTGATAAAAATGTGATTTTAGGTACCAAGTGAGCGTGGATTTCGCGTATTCTTTACTGTAGTGTTGGTAGACCCGCTTCTGCCAAAATGTTTGTTACGGCCAAGTTCTGAAGGCACGTATGCACACCCTGGCGGCTTGATGGTAAACCGGGCTAAACGCTGTTATAGTTGTCTGAGCAGATTCCCCATAGAGATAAAGTCCATTAATCGATTTTACTTAAAATTAACGTCTTAGTTAGACTGATTAAAGTATTTATATGTAACATTGTTTTCCTTATAAGTATTAATATTTAGCACTTGTGATTTGATATTCATAAGGTCATTTTGTAATTGATTCCAATAGAAGTATGGCTGTGATACATTACTGTAATATTTAATTAACCAGTTCAGCGTGTTGTATACACATACATAGACGTACATATACAAGTGTGTATATATAAACACAAACCCTGCAAACCAACTACCTGCTATTTACACTGCTAACTTGTGGGTATCGTTCACCTGTGAAGTTGTGAGCTTTGTAGTAATTTTATATTCTACGCCGTGCACTTTCTACCTACTTCCAGTCTATACGTGTGATGATTTTATTCGCTCGCACTAACAGAAATTTCTCAATACTGCTGTGCTGCTCTAATTGACATTCAAGTTGTGAATGATGTGGGTAACATGTAGTGAACAAAACCTTCTGAGCTCATGAATGTTGTTGTTAACATGTAGTGAAGAGAATTTCATGAACTAGTGAATTTCGTTGTTAACATGTAGTGAGCAGAATCTTTTGGGCCGGTGAATGTTATTGTTAACATGTAGTGAACAGAATCTTTTGGGCTGGTGAATGTTATTGTGAACATGTAGTTAACAGAATCTCATGAATAAGTGAATTTCGTTGTTAACACATAGTTAACAGAATCTCTTCAATAGGGTAATTTTGTAGGTAATACTTACGGATCCTATATACAATAATCCTTCAAAATTACTGATACAAATGGTTATTTATTGAATATTATTTATTTAATGAATCATTTTAATATTTATTTAGTTAATTTTTAGTTTCTAAAGAAAATTAATACAATATATAATAATTTTTTTAGTATGTTCTATTTATGTACAGCTATTTATATTAATTTACTATTTACATTATAAAATTACGTTAAGTTTTAGTTATTTATTTTAATATTTACATTGTAAAATTAGGTTTGGTGTTAGACAAATTTTAGTTTTAGTTATTTATATACATGAATTAGTTTAGTTATTAGAAAAGTTTACGTTTTAGTTTTTATGTACATAAATTAGTATAATATTTAAAATATCTATTTTGCAGAAATTTAAATTGATGCCTAATTAAATAAATAGCAATTGCATGTTTTTTCTATTTTCGCATAAAGTTTAAAATTGTTCGCATTTTACTTCTAACTCCTCTAAAGGGTTTCTCTCACTGTTTTCTGTTTTTTTCTTTTTGCTTTTGATCTGAATGTTGGTGTGAGTAGTCCATTTTGTACCGAAAAGGGATCGGGATGCAAATATATATCCTTGACCTGGTATATAAATACAAAATTTGTAATTATTATTAATTTTAAATTATGATATTATTACCACGTCATACGCTACTAGTATAAGCAGATATGCACTGGGCTACTGACCTGTTCGAAGGATTTCAGTCCGCTCTGCTTAACCCAATTCAGCATATCGCTCCTGATGAGTTCTTTTACTTGTGGATTATTGCATAGCACCGAAAGTGTGCCCACTGCTTGAGAACATCCACATCAGACACAACGACGGCTATGATGCAGCTCTAAGTGGGCGTTAAGGGTTGTATGTAAATATGCCGTGAACATGAAAAGCTAGAAATTATGTCAAAAAATGGAGTTACCTTAAGGCTCTATCCGTAAACGTACATCTGATTTACATATTGGCTCAGAATGTAAATATTCTCAATCTTCTCCGGTACAATATATTCGCCCTGGCTTAGCTTGAAAATGTGTTATCGATTATGCGCAGCGTGCCATTTGGAAGCCACGTGCCTACATCGCCCGTTTGGTGCCAGCCTTCAGAGTCAACAGCCTCAGCAGTTTTCCGGGATCTTTGTAATAACTGCGACGCAAAGGCAGAGAAAGAAATTATCATTCAAGTGCCTTTATAACTCGACTTAAGATTGTGAAATTGTTAATTTTCTCTAAGTTAGTTTTAGTCACAGAAATCAAGTTCGCACAGGAAGAAACCATTATTTGCTTAAATTATCAACACCTACCCATGGAATACGTTAGAACCGCGCACGCACACCTCCCCATTGTTTTGACTGGCGAAATACTGCATCTCCGGCACATCCACTAGCTGTAAAGGATTTGTTGATATCAACTCTCTTGATGTTGTGAATACGTTTTTCTGAAAATAAAAATACATTTTATTAGTTTAAATATATATATATTTGGAAAATTTAATAAAAATTTTTGAACTTACCTTTTCGCTTGGAGATTTTCACAGAATTAAACGCAATTCATTTTTGTATTTGACATTTGCAACTTGTTTTTTGCTGTCACTTTCGCACTCACTATAGTTAAGTTTAATAAGTATTCACGAAAATTATGAGATAAATATATGTATAACTCATCAAAAATGACAAAAGAATTAAATGTGATTGTGTGGGTATTATTGGAAAAATTGAGTGAATGTGTTGGTAAAATTGGAAAAACTGGTGAACGTTGGTTTGCAGGGAAAGAGCATACATATTTATAAACATATATGCACAAATATATGTTCATTGTACATATGTACAATGCCCGTGAGCAAGAATGTTGATTCTGCTTCAGAAGTTTTTCCCCAGACTTTCAGACATGCAATGACCCAAAGCAATACAGAGTACAGTAATCGTTTTAACTATACCCATTCCAACGTCGTCTATGTGTAACGATTTTAGGCATTAACTGCTTGTGCATATCTTCAACGGAAATAACGTTGCGGTGTAGTCTTGCGGAAGAGCAATTGCACGGAAGAAAAAGGAGCAGCACACTTGAAGTGCAACGTAGTATTGTAAAAAGTTGCACCAACTATGCAGTGAGCTAAACGGTTAAATGTTATATGAAATGGTAATATATGCGCAAAGCCTTGAAGTGATTTGCTTTTGATTCGCACCCATTTCCGGTACAGGGCCAAGAGAGAAATAAAAGAGGAAACTAAGCACATTACAATAAAACGGACAAAGTCACAAACAAAAAAAAAAACGTAGAAAAAGGTTTGGTTTGCTTAACAATTTACAACAACAATTTTGCATTTACCTGGAGTTCGGCAGCATGGAAATTAGCATTGCAAGCACATTCGAGGTTTCTAATACACCATCTTCCACTAGCCGCACAAATGTTTGAGAGCTCATCAAACTCAGCTGTACAATATCCGATTTGCATTGCGTTTTTAGAAATTCGATTTCTTTGATGTTATGCTCAGCGATTTTCTTTTCCCGGCTTTCGGTGATTTTCTTAAAGATTTTTTCAAGGCATGCGGCGATTTTCACCACCGACGAGGCGGGCGTTATACTTTTGAATTCTTCCATTGCCTAGCAAAATTAAATATATTTCGTTGCAATTTGTGCACTAAGTTACTGGCAGCAAAGTTTATTATTTTTTCACACAAAATTATCCTTTTCATATCACATTCTTTGCCTCCACGTAATAGCTTAAGTGGCCAAAACACCAAATCCGTTACCAATGTCCGTCTTCTCCAGTTGCTGCACAAACCGATACTCACTGCTGTGAGTTGCTCACTTTAGTTTGAAGACATTAAATTGCGCAAGGCGCAAGTCCTTTTCGCACGTATATTTTTGCAAAATAATTGGCGGCTTTTGCCAAAACAAAACAAACAACATCTGATTTTGATAGTTGTTAAATGTCAGCGTTGCCATATTTTGGTTTGCAGTTTACTATGCTGGGAATTTGGATTTGAGGAGTAGTTGTGTGTAATACTGTTGAGCCATCTGCCGGTGAGTAGTTCAAAGTGTGTTGATATATACAATATTTGAAATTTTACGTATCCCCTCGTCAGTTCCAAGAGCAAACCAAAAGTTAAAAGTTGTTGAGAATAATTTTATATGCTTTTCACATCAATAAACTCCTATAAATGAAATGAAATATAAGAAGACAAATTTTGTTTTAGGACTTATGGAAGAACAGGAATCTAATCTGGTGATGATGTTGGTTGTTGTTGTTGTTGTAGCAGCATAAACAATCCCCGTACATATACACTGCGAATGCTGCTGAAGTGACAGTCCTTGGCCGGATATAAATCCGGATCGTTCCGGTTACGTAGAACCGACTGCCGTGGGAACGTCTCAGTCACTGTTGCCGGTGTGAATGCAGAGCTTTACGAGAATGGAGCCATTTCGATGAAATTATAATTTCGTGAACGTATCCGCAAAGTGGTTTCAGTCCTGTATTTAAGTATTTATCTGAGAAATTTTGCGTTACTTGCCAATACTTTAACCGGGCGTTAATAGCGTTGGCCTTCATATTTGGAGGAAGATGACATTACACTTTATCTATCAGCAGTTCTTTCGCGTAAGTATGTATGTATTAGTTGTTTCACGAAACTAACAAAACGCACAGAGTTGTTTTTTTCTACTCCAACCCCAAGCATACAATTTTCCATTTTTATTCGGAGCAACGGGCACTAGTAACTTTCTAAAATGTAAATTAACACAATTTAAAAGTTAGAGTCTTAACATCCTTCTATGACCAATTCTGAATTCATATTCATATGTAAGTTAGAGCACACAATTGCGAGTCTCAAGAAACCCGAAACTAAGCATAAATGAATCAGTATGAAAAATATGCAAAATCTATGCATGACGTACACACATACATATGTACATACATGTTTAACGTACCTTTATATTACCGACTAAAAATATACGAAATGCGGACATATGAGAGGAGTGAGAGCGCCTGTAATAATATTTCAAGTGAGCTTAGACCAATCCAAGGTTGCCGGCCGGCCATCTGCGGTCTGAGAACTATTTATGTAAACTCTTTCTTTGGATTTCCTTGCTTGCATATGTACATAAGTGTCGGATATGCGCACCCACATACAGGGTGGTTTAAATTAATGCTTATTTTTCTGTCGTTTAATTTTTTGTAGATTTTTCGTTCGGCGCATCAAATTGTTTCCGGGAACCCCACTAATGTAAATAGGTAAGTTCGATGGCAAGAGTACTAGGGGTACACTACAAGTAGTACTAGAGTGCCGCTTTGATACCGTAAGGTAGACCACTACCTGTGAAAATTTTTAAAACATAAAGGAAGAAAAACCCACGGCAGCTTTTTAGTGCTGTTGAAGTAGTGGAGGAGAGCAACGGGATGTAGGCTAGAGAACTGTGTCAGGCTATCCCTAAAAGACGTACTAAGGAACCTCTAACGCCAAGCCGCCAGATCCGGACATTTGCAAATAAAGTGTTCGACAGTCTCTTTCTCTGCAGGATCCCCACAGCTTCTGCAATGGAGGTTGTACGCAAGTCAAAGCTACTCCGCATGAGTTCTTTTCACTCAGTGACCGGTAATGAGCGCTATGAGTTTCGAAATTGAATTGCGGGGGATTCCCAGCACATTAAGTGTCCTAATTCTGTTGTATTGAGGCCGAAGTTCTTTTGTGTTAGCAAATGATAAGCTAGAACTCCACCTGCCTTGCCCTTTTTTAAGAAAAAAATTGTGCAACGGTCAAGAAGACATCGATGTCTGAGATGGGGAAAAGTGAAGCAGATTCTGTCGACTCTTGGCTAACAAGAGAAATATTTCCTGCAAATTCGAGACGTTTGATCTCGAACTATGGTTATCGGAAAAGATATTTCTGTCTCCGCATGCTTGCAGGATTATGAAGACCTCTGCTTGAAAAACACTACTAGTTTTCGGCAGTTTAAAGGATCCTGAAATATTAGCTGATCTAGATAAAACCCAAAACTCCAACTCCATCCATTGGGTCCGTCGGTGAAAACAGAGGTACCTATGTCCATGCAGACTCTCCCCTCCTTCCAATACAGCCTACTTGGAAAGGTAGCTCTAGTGCAACCCTCAAAACCTAGTTTGCGGATGGAGACATCTGTACGCAGTACAGAGAAGGAGGAAGAAATCTGCCTCAAAATACTACCCTGTCCTACAGAAGATTGCCTATAGAGGCTAACTTCCTTCAACCTAATAGCGCTGTGAGTGGCAATGGTTTGAACTTGAAGATCTACACGCCCCAGTGATACCAATGCATGCAGTCCCCTGCACTCTCTCTAATTTAGTGGTATTGTAGCCGTTTTGAAGAGCTACGCACCAAACCAGGCATCCGTGCGTTGAAATTGACAGAACCACAAAGTTGTACATCCAGAATATAACACATCCAGAGTACGAGACTTCACTTTTTACCGAACATAGATTTAGAGGAGCAGAAAGCTATACTGACCTTCTTAACCTGATTTTCGATGTGCAGCTTACAAAGGTGCTTGGTGTCAAGTATTACACCAAGATTTGACTTCCGACGAGAGCATAGGAAACTGGTTGTTTAATCTAGTAAATCTAAAAGGGGATGGTTTTGTATTTCCTGGTGAATAGCATCAACTCCGTTTTGTCAGAGTTGACTCTAAGACCGTCATTGGCAGCCCATCGATTGAGTACAGCCAATGAACTTTCCAAAATTTCAGCCATGACTGAGGGTTAATCATTTTAAGCCATCAGCTATTATACTATTTCATTTTCTTGACTCAACAAAAAACAAAAATGGTTATAAAAGACGCTATTGCAAAAGAGGTTATGGGTTTTTAAACTTTTTTTTTAATTTTTTATTTATTTATTTATTTTTTTTTTGCCGGGACAACTATCAAGTACTGCACTCAGACACATTTAAGTCCATTGTACTGCACTCGGATTCCCTTTTAATTTCCTTTAAATCCATCCGACCTCCGAAGAAATCTGAGTAGATCTTGTGGTGCCAAGGAGCCAAGGTGATCGCATCTTAACACATCAGTGCCAAAGAGCTCAAGCCTAATTCGAGCGAGGGCGGAGCAGACGCACAAAAGGTGGGGGATGAGACCTTTTCGCAAGCTGGGTAGAGTACACTGTCTGAAATACCTACCTTTTCCATGTGCTTCGCCCACAGAAAGTGGCCCGCCATCAGTCCAACCAGCTGTCTGCAGTCCCTTCTGCTTAATGACAGGAGGATTTGCAACAGTCGGTCGGCCATGATAGGTAACATCAGTTTAGTCCATCTGCAGCCTTTCTCAGCCTGCTAAGCTGTTAGGTGATATCATGCGCGTGAGAAAGGAACGTCCCCATAAATCCTTCTTAAATTACAACGCGCCGGTCACCACATGTAAAGTAAGGCCTACGAAGCGCTGTTCGACGACTCCATCGAAGATATTAAGAAACTGAAAATGCATAACTGGTGGTTTGCTGACTTGAATCGTGTCACTTGGAGAAGGCTAGTTGATGAAATTAAAGCTCATTCCGAGCTGTAATGTTGCCTGATGATGATGTTGATGCAGGCGGCCGAGGCAGCTGAATGGGTTGGTGCCTGACAATCATTCGGAAGTGCACGGTTTTTCTAATATCGATCGCTTTTCCGCAGACAATGGCGAAATTCAGAGTGTATTTCTGGCTTGGAAAAATTCCATTTTTCGATAATCACAATCTAAAAATAATTTAAGTCTTTGAAAAAACTGACGTGAGAAGGCAAAAAGCTTGGGAGGTTTACTATATGGGTCTTGTAATTCTATCCGGCATTGGAGTTGTTGAGTGCCAACATATTAGATTAAGGGGTCCCGCGGTCTAGAATTTTCAAAAAATCGTTTTTTTTGTTTTTGGTATTTCGAAAGCATAGGCTTTTAAGAATATACTGTCAAATTTTTGGAAGGATAGAGTCAGGTAGAGTCAGATTTGTCACGCGGCGGCATCAATGGAAAATATCCACTCTCAAAACTTTATACTCAATTATCTTAAAACTACTTTTTTCGGCCTGGTGTTGCTGTTGATGGTGGTGGCTATCGTCCGTACTAGAATCATATTATTATTTCAATTATTTTGATTTTTTTTTTTTTAACTGACAAAAAACCCTATTTTTAGAGTGTCAAATTCAAAATCACGCCATTTTGTAAATTTTTTTTATTCTAATTCTATAGATTAATATTTTTTTTTTGATTTTTGTGTTTCAGATAAAAAAAAGAGCCAAAGTGGGCAACACCGTCCAGGTCCCATTTTATGGGAGGGCCAACGTCAGCGCCATTTTTAAATATTAAAATTAAAAATTTTTTTTTTCATTTTTGTAGTAAAAAAAGTTTAATAAAAGGCCTAAAAAATTTAAATATCATTTTTCATTTTTTTATTCTAAAAAAAAATCCTGAAAATACCCCAAATTTTCGAGTTCTAGACCACCGGAACCACTTAAGTAACAAGTTATGCTCGTAAATGACCAGACTCATAGGCTCATATGACTGCAGAATTTTCATAATTTCTTTGAAAATTTCGGCTCTGGCATATCAATTTGCCTCATTCGATATGCATATCATCAGAACAGAATCGGCAATATATACAACTTATTTTGGACAACCTGGTGGCACTGAAGAATGTTTCGAAATGTTTCGCTTCTCTACCGCCGTTTTGGAATGCTGTAACGCACAACAACCTTAACCAAATCTTAACAAATGTAAACAAAAAATGCTATCTGTTTCTTGTATTTGAACCACCTTTTAATGCACAAACAAATGCTGAATGTCGACCTTCAAAACCAATCGTTTCATAACAAAGGTCGCAAAGCAGATAAATAACTGACCTTTGTAAAATTTTGTAGTTCAAATAAATGCAATGCCACTTAATTAAGATAAAGTCATTTAATTGCTTACCACTCTGAACTTCGTAATTAAGTTATATTAGTTTGAAAACCCCAATTTGTTGCCCGCTTGTAAGTATTATTTTGAATGTAAGAATATTTTGGAAATTTCTCAAATACTTGACGGCATTTAATCAAGAATAATTTATTGAATGAAACCAACTGGTTCAAGGAAGAATATATGCTTGTTTGAGCGAAATAGTGATTAGTAATTCATTAAAGTTGTGTGAGGGTGTAACCCTCTGTATAAAAATAAAAACCAAACTTGTATGTGAATATCGCAGAGGTGGAATTTTGTGAAGTGAAACTTCTTAGGCGTCGATGGACGAGTGAGAATGGAGAGTAAAATTTCAAGGCCATGCAACGTGTTGGGCATTTTTGTGCCGCGAGAGAGAAAAAAGATATAACGTAGAGGAAAAGGAGAGAGAGCTACATCTTATATATATCTTAGATCCACCTCAGGCTATTTTTCCTGAGTTTTTCTTTGTGGTTGCTAATTTCTAGTGAAAAATAACTCTGCCTACTTTTTGGCGCTTGTTTGTTGGTGCAAACTTGTAGGAAATATATTTTTGGTGCCTACTGTTTGGGGCGTGTTTTGGTCCAAATTTTTTTGGCGTTTTTTTTGGTCCCATCTTTTTGGCGCTTACTTCCGTTTCCTGGCTAGTGCTTGTGCGTATTATTAAGTGCTATCCATTCCGGCGTTGGATTTATTGGTATTGCTTTCCCTTAATTTTTGCCGTTGCTGCGGTCGTGGAATCGCTGCGCTTGTGCGGGTGTGCTCAGAGTAGTGCGCGTTGTTGCCACGGCTTGGGCCCAGCGTTTACATACATCGGTCGATCCTTCTCCGCTCTTTGTAAATTCTGTCTCTTTGTACTCTCTGCAAATGTTGTGAATTTATTTAGATATTTCTCTTTCTCTCTCTCTCTCTCTCATTCTCTCTCGGGTCTCTCCCTCTTTCTTTGCCTGCCTTAAAAGTTTCACTTCTGTTATGCGTACTACGCTACATGCACTTTTTTTTTTTGGCGATGAGGTTGGGTTAAAAATACGTTCGCGCAATATAGTAACCGTCGCTACGAGTACTACGTGTGTGATTCCATTAAAAATATCCCTGCACTTCTCTTGGATTTTTCCCTCCATACCGGGACTGATTCCGCATTGCTTCGAGGTAGGGGGCCAAGACGGCGTCCTAAGAAGGACACTAACTTACTCACCCTGCGTCCAGGGTCGCCTGTTTTGAGAAACCTATACTCAATGCTCTTCAGCATAGGTTTTCATTTCTCGCTTCTTGTTTCGGATAATATCCTCCACGAAATTTGCGACGACATCATAATTTTCTAGATTATTCCTTCAGGTGTAAATACACCACTACACTAAAACACTATGTTCCACCTCTCGCATTTAAAGAAGTTGTGCTCCGCATCATCATACTCAGTATCTCCATATTCGCGGCTTGATAGGCTCACTTTTCCCATTCGCCACAAATACTTGCCAAAGGACCCATGCCCGGCCAAAAACTGTGTGAAGTAATAGTTAACCTCACCGTGGAATTGAGTATTTCACAGACAACTGTGCTGAGCATTTTAACGTTTTGAGATTCGTACTGAATATCGAGAAATTGGTGGCTGGTCACTTTTGCCAATGATGCACTATTTCACCAGCTAATGGCTGCGAGTGAATTCCCGCATAATTCGATGCACCATTAGCCATATTTAAGTAGTTTAACACCACGCGACATTTATCTATACCCGAAAGTGCATTTGGCCATGAGAGGAAATCGACTCGCTATAATTGCGCTCCTAAATAATATTCCTATAAACAGCATAGATTAATTATTTTTTGTGTTTGGAAAATTATATAAAATTGTGTATCAAAACAGAGAGAAAGAGAGAGAGAGAGCGAATATATTTGATTATTAACTGTTGTTTTTATTTGTAAAAAATTTGCTGTTTTTTGGAAGAAGTGTTGCACTGCTAAAAGTAAATAACTTCGGTCAATAGAAAACTATAAATTTTTGGATAGTGAAATTTGAGGTTACGAATGGCACAATGAACTTTGGTTACTTATACGCGATGTCGTTCTTATGCAAGATTGCCCTATGGGAAGATTTATAGTTTTTGGAAATGATGTCACTTGTGAACGAGACAACTGCAGCATATAAACAGACAAAAAATAATTTTCTTTTTTCAAAAAATGTTAATATAATCCTTTATGAATATGCCAAAAAAAATTTTAGATCGTAAATTTAAGTATTTTTTATATTATAGATCGTCAAAAGTGACGACTCTATTATTTGCGTTCGAGCGCTGGGAGAGGTATAGTTACGTTGCGGACTTTAGACGCGCTTTTCTCAAAACTAAATTTTTCGAATTGGCGTACACGACAACTCGAAAAGTTATTTACCGAACTCCCTGAAATTTTGCACACATCCTTTTTATGATATTACAATCTATGTGAATTTACAATTCGAAAATTTTTTGAAAAAATAATTTTTTCGAAGCAATAATAGTAGGAAATTCGCCCCAAAATTCATTTTTTTAAGCATTTTATTCCGCGATTTTTTTTTTTTTTAATTTTTATAGAAATTATGACATTAAAAAATTTTTGGGTTTTTGTATTCAGGTCACTGACGCCGATGCTACAATGCCCGCCGATTGCGAAGCCCACTGCGACCTTCCTGGAAGAATTGAGTGTACATCCGCCATTTTAAATGATTGAAATAAAAAAAAATTTAAATTATTTTAATGTATAAATAAACTGTATGCCAATTTTGAAAAAAATATATTGACTTCTTTATTTTAAATAATTTTAATGAAAATCGGGAAAAATATGGCCGTTTACAGGTACCTGCCCCTTAATTTCG
The DNA here is from genome assembly GCA_037575425.1 of Anastrepha fraterculus. NCBI lineage: Eukaryota > Metazoa > Arthropoda > Insecta > Diptera > Tephritidae > Anastrepha > Anastrepha fraterculus. Next base: position 165,961 of record JAYXIM010000296.1, on the reverse strand, counting down.
TATAAATTAGTTTTCTGCAGAAGCGGGTTTTATATGAAACAATGTAATAATACACTGTATTGTAATGTAAATATACACTGTAGGTTCATAAATATTCCAGAAAAATGAAGGCTCTGAGAGTTAGCTCATAATTGAGATGAAGTTGTTGTTATTGCCAACTACTTTTTATTTGAAATGGATGAACAAATTTTACATGATAGGGTCTGCTGTTCTGCTTTTGTATCGTGACAATGCGCTGCTTTCTAGTCCCAATAACTTCCACCGAAAGGGCACGAAATTATTATTTTCTCGGTGGAGGGCTATAGTGATCGTTATCTCGTAAAGTATCGATAAAAAAATTTAAAGTTTATGCTCGTTGTCAAGGTGACATTCCACACTAAAAAAGTTCTTTTGCCGTTTTTTGTTTGTTCCATTCAGTTGTGAGTTGCAGGGTGTAAACAATGGAAGAAAAAAAATCTAAAATTCTGTACATTTTACAGTTTTTTCTTTGATAAGGGCGAAAATACAAGTCAGGCCGCTGAAATTGTGAATGCCGATCCATTATTTTCCAGGGGGAAAATAAATCCAGTTCCTATGTGAAATCGGTCACTGAGTTCGAAAATCTACAGTATTTTTTTCTATCCAGTAATTTTCAAGCTATCGCCAATTAATGGTTTTTGATTAAAGAAAACAAGGTCGCTCATAAAAATTACTAATATCTGGAGAATCCATTAACCGATCAAAACAAATGACATACCAAAGATATACATATAGACGATTGAAAAAAATGTACAAGGAATTTCGGATCAGCGTTCGATTTTACGTAGAAATTGGATGGTCTGGTTCTTGGATAGAAAAATCTTTAATTATTTGTAAGCCAGTGTTATCATGGAATGTAAAAAAAATTCACACATTGTAATCGGAATGCTTAGAAAACTTTTGGATATGCAGTTTTATAGCCCATTGAATTTTGGTATGATAAAGTAGAAGTTTCAAGTAGCGCAAAAATCGTTGATGGTTGGGTGTTTTCTTCCATATAAAAAAATGCCGTTATATAGAGAAATGAATGGCAGCAAAAAACAAAAACAAGTTTTCAAAAATCAATGCAATTTTTGAGCTACTGCAAACTTCCACTTTCTTATTTTTCCAAAATTCAATAGGCTATAAAACGGCATACCCAACATTTTTCTAAACACTCTGATTAAGAAGTGTGAAATTTTAGTGAAAATCCGTTGAATTTTTTTTAGCATTCCATGATTTATATTAGTTTTGTGGAAGAATAAATTATATTATCATAAAAAAATTATTGGAATTGTATAAGAAGCAAAAAAAATTGCCAAACTGCTTTGATTTATTGGTTTACTTGAATAGAGGCACTCAGTTCTTCTTCTTCATAATTGGCGCGATAACTGCTCACGCGATTTCGGCCGAATTTTACAAAGCGCTCCAGTCACTCAGTTAGCCTACATTATTTGCGCATTAAAGCTGTGAAAAGGGATTGCTTTTTTAAGCATTCGTTGTGTTTGGTTAAAAACTTCTTAATTCTAGTAAAAAGGGGAAAGCAGAAAGGTTTAACAGATCACGAAAAAAGACACATCGATAGCTTGACCTCAGATACGCTTTCGAATCGCTAAATGTCCAAAAAGATTGGTTGAAGTCCAAGGTGCCTCCTATGGCAAGAACAACAAAGGCAGAACTGCGATGGGTTTGACACTGAAGAAAACCCGCAAAATCCTTATGATTACATGAAATTCCACCCTTCCATCAGCAAAAAGGAAAAAGTTGCCGAATGTTGAAAAAATCTACAGAAAATCTACCGTTCGAAAGGCTATTCTAAAAGCGTCTCATCTGCGGCACACAAAATTACGAAAAAAAACACCTTTGAATAAATGTCGCAAAGAACGCCGCCTAGATTTTGTAAGAGAACCATATGGCATGAAGTTCTGTTACAAATACCGATCCCGCTAATTAGGAAAAAGTAGTATTTAGTGCAAAGTAGTATTTAGTGCAAAGTAGTATTTAGTGCCGAAAAGAAGTTGAAACTAGATGGGCCGGATGAATCCAATCACTATTTCCATGACTGGCGCCAGCAAGAGGAAGCGTGCGACCGAGGTAATAGCGCAGACAAATGAAATTTAGCGAAGTACTCAACCATCTGTGCGATCCTTTTGCCAGAAAAGTGTGAAACACAGATGGCGCTCCAAGCAATAAGAATGCGTTGCTCCTAAGCAATGACAGGTGGCAGCGGCAAGCTAATCACCTATATATATATATATATATATATATATGGAGGGACCTACAGTTTCAAACCGACTCCGAGCGGCAGATATTTTTATGAGGAGCTTTTTCATGGCAGAAATACACTCGGAGGTTTGGCATTGCCTGCCGAGGGGCGACCGCTATTAGAAAAATGTTTTTTATAATTTTGGTGTTTCACGGAGATTCGAACCTTCGTTCTCTCTGTGAATTCCGAATGGTAGTCACGCACCAACCCATTCGGCTACGGCGGCCGCCTAATCACCTACCCTGTCAGTAATCGAAACAGATCAACGAAAGCAATGCAAGACTGAGTCTTGTCGAGACCCTATACTCCTGAGAGGAGTGAACAAGGAAAAAATAAATAATAATTTCCATGACTTACGAAAGCAGCAAAGGTACTTGACTCGACATCACAGCCGTGAAGGTGTTTTTATGGTATGGGGTGCAATATCGCACTCTGACGCATTTGAATTGAAAATTGTAGACTACAAATAGACGGGAAGCAGCTATAAGGTCAGTTTGGTTTCATCCTTTCCCGAGATTCGTAAAGCACTTGGATATCTTCTGCTCACTCAATATAATTTTACGATTATAACAATATAATTATACGAGTACATACATACATATATATATAAACTAGCATTCCCCAGTGGGCTTCGCACCACCATACATAAAATGTTTTTTTTATATCGCAAGAAATTTTTCATATTAAGTTTTCTTCGAACTCGTAAATGTTTAAACAGTTGAATTAGTTGATTTTTTTCATTCAACATACTTTCTACAGATGTCACAATAGCCTCTTCTGTACTTTTTTAAAATTTGATTGTGGTGGTCACCTATATACAGGTAAGGTGAAAGAGCCGATAAAACTTGTAATTAAACTTTGATTCTTTAGTTTCCATTTCAATTTTTTACGCTAAATAAATTATGCTAAAATAAATAAAGTTAAAAATGTTTTTCCTTGAATGCTCCAGTTTTTATTATATTTTCGCCCAAAATTAATATTAACATAATACACTTACAACCACAACAGTACAACAGAAACGCTCATAAGCGGCTGTGTATTTGTTATTGTTTTTCCCATACAGGCATTTCGTATGAGAGGAAACCATTACTCACATAAAATATCATAACTCAGGAACGGCTGCACCCCCTTTTCTGCCATTCGATGGAGTACATATGGCAACGCACCTCCCAAATACATATAATTTCACAATTAAATCCATTAGTGCTTTACATTTTTGCCGAAATAGATACTCATTTGGTTCAAACACATCCTAGGGCTATCCAGGTCCACGTTTTGGTCTATATCTCGAGACCCTAGTTACGGAGGGGCATTAAAAATACTCTATACTATAGAATCATCAGCAGCTTCCATTTGCCACCCATATTGTACAAACACATCCTAGGGTTACCCGGGTCCACGTTTTGGATTATATCTCGAGACCCTAGTCACGGAACGGTATGAAAAATACTCTATACTATAGAAATCATCAACAGCTTCCATTTGCTACCCATATTGTACAAACACATCCTTAAGTTATCGGGGTCCACATTTTGGGCGATATCTCGAGACCCTAGTTACGGAGGGGCATTAAAAATACTCTATACTATAGAATCATCAGCAGCTTCCATTTGCTACCCATATTGTACAAACACATCCTAGGGTTACCCGGGTCCACGTTTTGGATTATATCTCGAGACCCTAGTCACGGAACGGTATGAAAAATACTTTATACTATAGAAATCATCAACAGCTTCCAATTGCTACACATATTGTACGAACACATCCTTAAGTTATCGGGGTCCACATTTTGGGCGATATCTCGAGACCCTAGTCACGGATCGGCATCAAAAATACTCTATACTATAGAATCATCAGCAGCTTCCATTTGCCACCCATATTGTACAAACACATCCTAGGGTTACCCGGGTCCACGTTTTGGATTATATCTCGAGACCCTAGTCACGGAACGGTATGAAGAAATACTATAGAAATCATCAACAGCTCCCATTTGCTACCCATATTGTACAAACACATCCTAGGGTTACCCGGGTTCACGTTTTGGCCTATTTCTCGAGATCCTGGTATCCGATTCTTAAAATTTTAAAACACAAACCATCTACTGAATAGTCCAAACAAAGCCTAAAAATTTGGTTTGGATAGGTGATCCCGTTCTTGAGTTATAAGATTACCAAGGAAATGTAACTTCTTTTTATATATATAGATTTAAAAAAAATTACAATATTCGCAGCTAAAAGAGCAATGAAAAAGATATTGCATTTTATAGTACGCGGAATTTTATGATTGCTATTGCATACAATAATGTTTATGTACATTAGGGTGCCCCTTAAATTGCAAGTTCAATATTTGGATGTACGAAGCTTAAAAGAAGAATGCTTGCCAGCTATTCGTTCGTTTAACGATAGAGAACAGCTTCTTGTAGTGCCAAAACTAGAGAGTTCTTTTGGAAAACGTCAAACTAAGGCCATCTCAACAGCATGATCTCACACCAAAGCAGCAACAAGTCAGACATGAGAAAGCGAAGCAGTTGATTCGCTTGGTCGAAAGCGGTAAATTTCCCTACATTGTGTTTTCTGACGAGAAAATTTTTCAAATTGAGCAATTCTTAAACTCCCAAAACGATAGGGTTTATTTGATCGACCATTCATACTAGAATTTGAGTCATCGATTGGCCACCAGGAGGCAGCACCCGCCATAGGTAACGGTTTGGGCGCTCTCCAAACATTTTCATCGAGTCTGGCGTCAAGGCAAATGCGAAATATTATCGGGGAAGTATTCTGGAGGTTGCTTTGAAGCCATGGGGAGACAAACATTTCGGTGGTAGACCATGGACGTTTCAACAGGACCTGGCACCGCTTCACATAGCTCGAGTGAACCAAGAATGTATAAAAAACAACGTTCCGAACTTCATAACGACCACACAATGGCTCCCAAATTCACGAGACGGGAGTTCGATGGATTATTCTCTTTGAGCTATTTTGGAGAGCAAGGCCTGAACTAAAAGATTCATCAGTCTCGAGGCGCTGGAAAAAGCCATTGTCCGCGAGAGTGCCAAAATAGCTGCAAGTCACGTTCGGGCAGCGTGCGATTCGTTTCTGGACCGTCTCAAGGCCATAGTCAAGGCAAAAGGTGGTCATATCGAACAAAAGTAAATTGATTCTTAATTTTTTATTATTTTCACACATTTTTTACTTTGAATAGAAGTAATTTTCCATTTCTTCGAGTGCCGGACCCTGCAGTAAAAAATGTGGAGGATATGCATTTTGAAATTAGAAACAAAAACTTTTTTTTGCCATACAAGGACACCCTAATGTCCTGTATATACACATATATATATATTTTTTCTAATTTTAGTTTCACTCTCTTTGTTGAATCTTTGAACTAAGCAATGAGTTAGGAACACTGATACACATTTCTAAAGCCATTGATAAAATGAAATCGAAACTGCCACACAGTGTCATTCCTCAACGAATGTACGATTACAGTCGGTATGCTTTGTTAGTGAAAGCGGAAGCTATGCGCACATGCACCTTTCTCCTATACCTGTGCGCATGTGTGTTATGCGTTCGAGTATCTCCAATTAAAGTAAATATTTTGATAGCATAGAAATTCTTTTGTAGCTTTAATTAAATTGGAAATTGAAAATATTTTCAGTTTCTTTCAACTCATAGAATTGGCGACCGTGAGGAAGTTTCGAAAAGTACACAAAACGAGTAGAGAATGAGGTGACCACAAAAACAGCAAACTGCTATAAATAGTGTTAACAGGACAGAATTCTCATTGAACAACGTACAATTCACGTATTCATGTGTGTGAATGTGTGAATGCTAAATATGTTGTTTAATAATGAAGAGCAGTGAAAAGTTGAACAATGCGCTGTACAAGTAGATTATACTTGACCGTGGGGATCCCAACCTTGGTGCTTGCTTGCTGATCTCCTTGCCTCCGTTGCGTTGGATGTGGCCGATTTATGTTCACCTGCACGCTCTGATTTCTAGCGCGGGTGGTTTTTGTTGGCAGCGTTGGTGCAAGTGGGTGTCTGAAATCCAATTTGAAAGATTCGTAGTTTGGTGTGCTTGCTGATTTGTTTGGGCAGCCACACTCGTTGGAGATTAGCGAATTGTCTTTTTCTTCATCTGTCGCGAATTTGTCTTCAAGATATTGTCAATGCTGTTCTCTCCAATATTTATCGCCAAATATTTCTTTTTCTTTACATTGACTTTGAGTCCAGCAGCGTTAGAGTGTCTTACAACGTCGTTTAGTTTGCTTGACATGTCTGATCTGCGCTGAGAAAGCAGTACTATGTCATCGGCAAAATCTAAATCTCAAGGTGTTCCATTGAAATAGGGGGCTACAATAATCCCCTTTTTTCTTTATTTTCAATTGTAGTGGCTAGAATTTCATCAATGACGACCAGGATAAGATTCCGTTTTTTTATTTTATTTTACTCTTCAACAAAAATTAGTTTCTTGGTTTGAAAAAACAAAATATTATCTGAAAATCGGTTGTTCGCGTGCCGATAGTCGGCTGAACTGTCAACAACTGACCAGATTTAAGTAAGCAATCGACCTGATGAAGCAACCAGAATTCTTGAATTGGATGGGTGGATATTCCATCAAGACAATGGCGGGGCACAAACAACTTTAAGAATGCGCCAGAAACTTCGTTTGATTTGGAGGCTTCATGGAATTTACTACTAGGTTGTTCAATAAGTTTTGCGGTTCGATAAGAAAAAACACAATTTTATGATTTGAAATAAACTTTATTATTCAGTATAGTCTCCCTGAACATTAATATTATCAAGTGTTCCAATGAGAGTCCAATTTATGAATTCCATCCCTGAAGTGAAAATCTGGAAGGGCAGCAAAATACAGTTCCACAGCTGTTATGACCTCACCATTTGATGGAAAGCGTTTTTCACACATGAATTTATTTAGGTCTGGAGGGGCTAAATCTGGTGAATACGGTGGATGCTCCAACAATTCGAAGATTTTGGTCATTATCAAAATGCTCTTGTGACACGGTGCATTAAAAAAAAATAAATAATTGGCGCTTACACTTCTGTTAGGTGTTTGGCCGAGCTCCTCCTCCTATTTGTGGTGTGCGTCTAGATGTTGTTCCACAAATGGAGGGACCTACAGTTTCAAGCCGACTCCGAACGGCAGATATTTTTATGAGGAGCTTTTTCATGGCAGAAATACACTCGGAGGTTTGCCATTGCCTGCCGAGGGGCGACCGCTATTAGAAAAATGTTTTTATTAATTTTGCTTTCACCGAGATTCGAACCAACGACCTCTCTGTGAATTCCGAATGGTAATCACGCACCAACCCATTCGGCTACGGCGGCCGGTGCATTGTCCCGATGAAAAATATTTTTTTCTTTTGCAAACTGAGTCTTTTTGCAGGAATTTTTTCCTTCAACTGTTCTAAAAGATTACAAAAATATTCCGAATTGTTTTACCAGTTTGCAAGTTTTGTTTTTTCCTTGTTTACTCCTCTCGGGAGCATAGTGCCTCGACAAGACTTTTCCATCGTACACGGTTCTGTACTGCTGTTTTTGCACCGTCCCATGAGATTTCGGCATCTGCTAGTTCGCGCAGCATCGACCTTCTCCAAGTATTTTTTGGTCGACCGCGACCTCTGCTTTCTTGCGGGTTCCAGGCAAGTGCCATCCTCGTGATGCTATCTGGTGGTTTTCTCAGTGTGTGCCCTATCTATCGCCACTTTGTGCGTTTTATTTTTTTCTCCTCTGTATGATAGTGTTAGAGACTAGTCATGTTTCACTTCCGTAGAACAATACGGACTTCACGCATGAGCCGAATATTTGTAGCTTAGTAAGCCTGGAGATTTGCGAACTCCCCCATACTGTATGCATTTGCCTGAATGCCGCCCTTGCTTTGTTTAGCCTGCAGTTGACATTCATCTGCTCCACCATCTGCCGTGATGATACAGCCGAGGTAGCAGAAGCTTTCAACGAACTCCACCGGGCATCCGTCAACCAATACCTGCCTTACGTTATTGTGGTTAACTCTCATGGCCTTGGTCTTAGCGATGTTGACCTTCAGTCCGACAGTGCGTGCCAGCGCGAATAGTTTGTCCGCCTTCGCTTGCATGTCGGAGAGTTTGTGAGAGAGGAGGCAGATGTCATCGGCGATGTCCAGGTCCTCAAGATGTCTGTTGAAGATGTCAATTTGCAAGTAATCGACAACTAAAATTCCTTTCGCATCCCAAAAAACGAATGCTAATACCTTCTTGGCCGATTCTTAAATATGAATTCGTTTCGGAGCCAAAGAACCAGTTTCCCACCACACTCTTTAGCCTCTTGGATTTCATTTAGGTGATAGACCCAAGTCTCATTCATAGTGATGCATTGACGCTTTGTCAACGACATTCAGGCTAGTAGCAACCCCTCTCTTATCGAACCGCAAGACTTATTGGACAACTTGGTATATAGCGCAGACCTGGCATCAAGCCAGATTATTAAAATTTGAAAGCATTTGTAAAATTTTCTTCACGCTACAAAACTGGTCTGAAGCGGCGGTTGTGAAAATGAGGTGGTCCAGTTTGTGTATCAATAGAGAAGAGGGCTTATTCAATCTGGAATGAGATTGCCATCAAAATTAACAACATTTAAAGAAGAAAAGGGCGCATATTTGACCTAAATCATATACTCCTAAAAATGTTGATTTCCTCCTGGAAGAAAAAATGCTTGGAAACTTTTACTTGACCCGATATTTCGCTAGAACAATTTCTTTCTTCATTCATAATTCTTCATAATTTGTTCCTACAAACTTTAGAACGCTTGCCACTTAATGAGCAAAACTACATATTTTGGTGCTTACCATTTTCATTTATTTTCAAATTTAAGAATTGGGGTCAGGCTTAAAATTGAGATCAATTGACAAAACAAAAAGGTAACCAACAGAAGTTATAATTAGAATAATGAAAAATTAAGTCACACATATCTATTAACCTGCTAATAACTTTCCCAGTAATAGCTTCCCTAATAAGATTAGACGATTTCCATTCTTTTGAATCCGATTTTCTCTTAGCTGCTAGCCGCTAGCCGATTTTTCCCCACCTTCACTTTCCAATAGTTACAGACTAGTTTTAATAAAATTTCCCTTGTTTCTATCTGCCCTAGCAATGGCCATTGCCGGTTTCTATTTCAGTGGTTTACATAGTGGAAGTATTAAGAAAGCATGAAATTTGTTTTGCGGTTTCATTTGGCATTTTTCTATTTTGAATGCTCGCTTTGCGGTTGTAATCGTCGGGTATTCAAGTTGATTGTTGTAGTAAAGAACAAACATATTTCATAGGGAGGTCGCATGATTGTTGTAGTGCAAGTAATGAACAGTGCCATATGTATTGGGGAACTAAAATATTTCACACGCAACACATGCCCGGCAGGGAAAACATGATCTATGGGCATATATTTCTACTGCTGAGTACTAAATAAGACGCATTCATTAAAGGTGGTGGCACTAGACCAACAGCAATGCTCTGTAAGTATTGGGAAACTAGAAAATAAATAATGAATTCGCCTTGATTCATTCTGAGCTGACAGCCACATGGACACGGCGGAAAAAAAAACAAATCAGCTGATTTACCAACACCACCTTAAATAGATTTGCCTTGGTACTAAATACAGTTTGACAAGAAGGGGTATTTATGAAGAGAAAATAATGTTTTTACGATTTATTTTTGAAATATTTTCAAGTACCACAAGCAATTAAAAGCAATTGGTTTTCTTTTCTTAGTAATCATGGCTTACAAAAACAAAAACTAGATATAGTCAAGAAAACTGTTCAAAAATTCCCCAAAGAAAATTTTTCTCACTTCAATGCAACTTTAAAGTGTTTTTGCACGGTATTTCAAAAAAAAAATAATAATAATAATAATTATATGAAAAATTAATTGAAACACTCCAATAGGGGTTTTTGATAGATCCGGCGTGACTATTGTGCAACCAAATACACAATTTTTTTCAGTATTCGTTGGCATTTCATCATGGAAAGGCTTAAGCTTCAGCAGCGGTTACAAATCGTACGAAAATCGACGCTCTGTGAAAAGGGCGCATCGCGCTCTCAGGCCAACTTATGGAGTATGGCAATGAGGCTCATTTTCGATTTAATGGCTACATCAATAAGCAAAATTGCCGTATTTAGGCTGAAGAGCAACCCGAAGCCATTCAAAAACAGCCATTACATCCATTGAAAATAATCGTTTGGTGCGGCCTATAGGCTGGAGGAATCATCATCCCATGTTTCTTAGCAAACGAGGCTAGCGACAATGTAACAGTGAACGGCGAACGCTATCACGCCTTGATAAACGACTTTTTAATACTGAAAATTGAAGCCCATGATCTCCACAATATTTGGGCGCAGTAAGACGGCGCTACTTGCCATAAAGCCGATGCAACAATGGATTTTTTGCGTGTTCTTTTCGGTGAGTAATTTATCTTTCGTCTCGGACCAGTGGATTGGCCACCTAGATCGTGTGATATCACACCTTTGGACTTTTCTTTCCAGAGATATCTAAAGTGTAAATACTTTGTGGATAAACCTCGATTGAGGCACTGAAAGCCAGCACTACTAAAGTTATGCACGAGATGCCGACCGAAGTTCTCCAGCGAGTCATTTAAAATTGAAGTTTACGGATGGCCGCATTTTGGCGTAGTTGCGGCTAATATTAGAAAGGGTCGGTTCAAGGTCCGGCGGATGCTGAAGGATCTCCCATTCGAGCCCTTGGAATGCGGCTTTGACGACTTTTGCAACATGGGGCTGGGCGTTGTCGTGAAGGAGTATGGTTTGACCATGTCAATGAGGTATTTTCAGTCGAATAGCATCATTCACACAATGTAGCTGGGCAATGTAGAGCTCCTTGTTGCCCGTGGCATTCTTTTCGAGCATTTCCCAGTGCACCATGCCCTACCAGCCCCACCAAACTTATATTATGATCTTCTTTGGATGAAGATCTGGTTTGACTCTCGGCATTGGCGTATCTTCTGGAGCCATCCATTCCTTTCTTTGCTTCATATTGTTGTATGGCCACCATTTCTTTTCTTCCGTGACGATTCGGTACAAAAGACGCTGTTTATGACCGCGTGTTGCTCGATGGCGGGTAGGATGCTGAGAAGCAATTTGAAGGCGATTTTTTTCGTTTTTTTTTTATGAGTTCGTGAGGCACCCAGGCTCTCAATTTTTCGATAAATCCCATTGAGTGAAAGTGATTGAAAATTGTTTTATGATCAGAGTTCATTTTTTCCGCCAACTAACCACTGCTTTTGCGACCGTTCTCCTTCAAAGACGTTCTTTATTGAATTCAGAATCCCTTTCGCTGAGGGACGTGTCAATGACATCAATGGTCGCCATTTTTGAACTTTGCAAAGCATTTCCGTTCTGTAGATTCTCCTATGACACCTTCTCAATACACGTCGCAAATGTGCCGGGCTGCTTCGGCAGCTTTTGAACCTCGATGAAAAGCAAAGAAGACCAGGCGTCGAAAATGTTGATTTTTGCTTCCTGGGTGTTCCATTTCTAAGCCTCAAAACTAATATAAAATTAAATAACTTACAAATACAATTAACATAGTTTTGTAGAGCTACTTACTCGAAAGAATACTTCCCCTTTGCTCGTTGTAAAATAAACGAAAATATAAAATTCCCCAACCCAATAAATGCCGCTCTACTAATATAGAATCCATTGTCAGAACCTTGTTATTTTTTTGCGTTGTACAGTGTATGTAGATATGATCGATGTATAGTTGGATATCGATTTACTTGCTAACCTTCTGTGGCATTGCAGTGTAGTTAGACAGGTAAATTAATTAGGAATGCACCACTTCGAAACTACCAAATTTTCCTGCAGGGATTGATGCAGTTTATAAATGGCAACCCCTTATCGTGCTTCGTACGTAGATAAGGACGAGCGTTCGTACAAACCCAAAATGTTACAGCTAGCGAGTTAAATGACTCCAGCAACATTTAAATGGCTCTGCTGCTTCCTGTTGTAATTTACTAGAAATGATGTTGGCGCACCGCAAAATGGGTACCAATTTGAAGTAAACTTTGTTGAATAGGATACCTAAGACTGAGAAATTTCTGTCTTAAATTGAGTTTATAAAAGTAATAACTGTTTATGTTTATATGTACATAAATTAGGTTTTTTTATGTTAGAGAAGTGATTTGTACGTTTAATACATTTTAGGGTTGTTGCATTGGTACTCTTATTAGTGGAGCCGCTTCTTTGCCACGTTCGAATCATCACGTCACTGCTCGTTAGAGAATTCCGTGTAAGTGAAAGCAAAAACAATTAAGCGGTGAGAGCTCCAACAGGTAGATATCTACAGTCAGCCAGAGTTGTTGATGTACTGAAGAAGATTGAAGGGGTTTAGGTTGGCGCACTGCCCCAGGTTGTCGATGAAAGAAGCGCCCAGTGAACTTAATCGACTAGCTGCCATTTCTCTGTAAGGCCCCCACAGCATTTGCATTTCCCCTTTAACAACTGTCGGGGGGATGCCGAACACCGGGTAAGAGGTCTTTGAGACCTATTCAGTCGTCCCCTTTCTAGCAAGCTCATCCGCAATTTCATTTCCCTCTATGTTCCTATGTGCCGGAACCCAGATCAGGAAAAATGTTACCTACACATCCAAGAGATTTTATCTCCTCCATACAGAAATTGACTAGTTTGGTTCTGCACCATGCCATCATCAGAGCCTTGGTCGCAGCTGGACAAACGGAAAAAAGTTAATATCTCTCCCGCTCCGACGTCCCCTAAGCAACGTCCCTCAACATTAGACACTTAGAGGAGGACACTCTAGAGGAAATAGATTAATTGGTTCATTTAGAGAAAACCCCTGCCCCGACTCCCGATTCCATCTTGGAGCCGTCAGTGAGGACAGAGGTTTTAAGTACGGTGCAGATTTTTCTCTCGTCCCAACCCTACCTAATTGGAAAGATTGCCCTGACACGACGCTCAAACTCTAGTTTGAGGATCGAGTGACCCGATATTGCCCTAATATTACTATTATTATGAGGGGATTTAGCACTACGACGTGAAAGATCTATTGTGATCTCTTCATGAACTCAGAGTATTTCTCTGAGCCCAGCTTCCTCAATCAATTTTAGTATTTGTCCTATTTTAATGACTTTTATTTTCTCCTCTGGTAAAATATGTTTACTCGGATATTTGTGCATCAGTGCTGGTCACGATCTCAGCACTTGTTTGCCGGTTTTATTTTCGTCCGTCCAGAACCAGCAAGTTCCACTGGACTATACTCTCAGGTTAGTAAGATGATGTTAGAATTCCTGTGCTGACTCTAAAATTACTCTTATTTAATTCCATATAATCTTTAAATTCCCATAAATCTCAGTCATTGGTTTTGATGGCGTAAAGCATTGCCTTTCCTTAACTTCTTCAGAATTAATTAGTTCTAATTCAAATTGAATTCTGTTACATAGAGTTTTTTCCAATTTTCCTCGACTTATTATGATAATATCATCAGCATCGCCTTGGAATGTTGCACCATTGCTGTCTAATTCCATCAAGAGTTCTCTACTATGACACTAAGTTCCATTGAGTTCCATTGAAATTGCCGATGCATTGGCCAACTGTGGATCAGCGGTTACCCCACAAGGATCAGAGCCAATAATCGGAATCAGTTCTGCAAGGAATCATGAAGTGGATCAGCGATTATATATGCAATTTACATAAAGAGTGATGACCAAGCCTGGAATGCTGCAGAACTGCGCGGTGTTTTGTGAAAAACCCGAGCAGAAAACTGTCGAACTTTCTTCTAAAACTTGGAAGAAAAGACGTTCGGTTCATGGTCGGTATTATTACAGAGCACAGTCCATGGGTTCAACATATGACCACCATTGGTATCATAGAGGACCCGATTTGAGAACCCACACTGCGAATTTCGGATTCCGAAGTAAAATTCGTTCTCTCAAGCTGGAGGATATTTGTAGATATACCCAAGAATCTGGAAAATTCTCACAGGTCTAGCTACCTCTATTTCTCAATTCTACTCTATATTTTTCCTTCTGTTACTTTCCTCCTTGGCTATCTACCCTTTCACTTTCCAGACCTTTCAATACAAAGGACTTTTTAGCCTGAGTATTTTAGGAGGTGGCCGCCGTAGCCGAATGGGTTGCTGCGTGATTACCATTCGGAATTCACAGAGAGAACGTTGGTTCGAATCTCGGTGAAAACACCAAAATTAAGGAAAACATTTTTCGGTCGACCCTCGGCAGGCAATGGCAAACCTCCGAGTGTATTTCTGCCATGAAAAACCTCCTCATAAAAATATCTGCCGTTCGGAGCCGGCTTGAAACTGTAGGTCCCTTCATTTGTGGAACAACATCAAGACGCACACCACAAATAGGAAGAGGAGCTCGGCCAAACACCCAAAAAGGGTGTACGCGCCAATTATATATATATATATACATTTTTTAGGAGTTACCAAATCTCTCGGTGCTTCTTGGCTTGACTATTCAAATTACAATTTCAAGCTCCATGAAGAAAAGGTTTCTAAAGGCGTGGTCTTTAACATACCGTTATTCGGCTCTGAGCGAATTTGACAGAATCAGCTGATGGGCTGACCTCACTTGGGAATCGTTTACAAAAGCGGAGATTGTGTTGGTGATGTATGAAAAAAGATCAACCAATGATACTTCGTTGTCATCTGAACAGTGACTAATTGGACGAGTGTGTAACTATGTGTGAAATTATCGCGCAGAATTCGGCTGCCGAATTCCCTGTGACATGTCAGCCGAAGTGACCCTCGCAAATTTCTTTTTCACCATAGTTAAAGAGCAAACCTTGTAAATCTTTCATCTTTGACTGAGCTCCACGCAATACCTTGCGGGCACCATGTCGATGTACCGTAATGTACTTAAAATGAGTTAAACTTATGATGTTGGACTGAATGATAGGAATGGCCAAATAGGTGAAAACAGTACTTTACTCTCAGCGAATTTGACAATGCGTGACGTCATATTAGCACGATTGGTGACCACTATGACTAGATTACCATTTTCGTAACTTGATTTGGCTTTTTTTTGTTATTTATTATAGTATCGGGGTTTTAGTTCTTTTTTCATGACATTTTTCTAGCCTGTTCTAATTAAAATGTAATGTTTATAATTTTGTAAAATATACATTTTTTTCAAGTTAGTTCAATAATTCACTCAGTTTTATTTAGCTTTACTTCTTTTAACATCTGGTCGCATTGCCCGCGGTTGCGGTTATTGTTGATGTTCTTCTCCTTCCAGCAGTAAAATTTTTCTCTCTCGCTACTGCAGTGTTGCCTAGCTTTGGATATAAATACGCACTAAAATGCCCATTTAAAGAAAATGAAATACCAAATTTTTATTGAATTACTCAAAGAACTTTGTATGCGTGACAAATTGTCTTTAAAATATGCGTTGTTTTAAATAAATGTGTTATGCTTATGTACAATTTAATTTATGAGATTTTTCTTAAGAGAACGAATTTTTTGCTATATTTGAGGTAATGTAAAAAGATAAGATTTTGTAAAAATGTCGTTATGGTTTCTTCAGTATTTTCTGGTATTTTTTTTGCTTATTTTTACTATAAATACAACTCTTGATGCTCTATGTTCCATTAGGGGTTGAGGACCGGAAGAAACGATTACACTTCTATGGCTTTAATTCGCATTCAGTAAATTCAAACGCTTTTTGAAATATGTGAAAAGGTTGCCATTGTTAAGAAGAGTCGAGAGAAGAAGATTTAAAAACAAATTTTATAAGAATCAACAAATTTGCAATAACACTAAAATCTTCTCAGAGTGAACTTTTTTAACATTCTTTCGTTTAATAATACAGTTTTTTTTGTAACTTACAGTTTCGGTAGCTTTAAATTAAAACAAAAAAAACGGACACCAAATTTAAAAATTTTCGCTTTTTGGGTATAAAAAAGCACTAAATTTATTGCGAAGATCAAATGGTTGGCAACACTGCACAACTCAGCTAATGTGACGTCATTCACACTCTTCTGGGCGCAATCTTGTAAATATCTATCATTTTTGTTCGATGGGATATCTGCTAGTAGTGGCAGAGCCTGTTAATAACATAAATTCTCAACCTAAATTCATCATTAATATCCCCACAATGTATTTCATTTTGAAAAAAAGTACTATATATTCATTATCGATTACATACAAATCATTTACACAAATAACTTATATAATTCCATAAGTTTATCACTACGCCATCCATTTAGTGATATTTGACAGCAGATCCTTGTTTTGCAGCGCCCAAGCCGCCCAATGATTCCTGCAGTGAACGCAAAATTCCAATTGGTATCTAAGCGCATGAAAAAAGAAAAATAAAGTAAAGTAAGAAAAAAGAAAGTATAAAGGGATATTTTAGTTAATGTTGAAATATAATAAAAAATAAGTGCGTACACTTTTCACAACACAAATATTACCAAGTTACACATTCGTTCGCAGAAACTTACATTCAATGCGCTGGTCACTACAGATGGGCCAATGTTCAGGTTTAGATCGGGCATAGGTGATGGGGCGGAATAATCAAAGTTGTGGTTTTCTACACGCTTGGTTAGATGCTTCGAATGTGCGACGTTGTCACCTGAGTAGACGTTGGCGTTGGTGTTGGCGTTGGCGTTAGCATTTGCGCTGGCTTGTGCAGCATACTGAGGCAGGAAAGGAGGGGGGAAAAAAGTTGATCAGAAATACTTACATAGGATATAAATAACTTTAATTTTTTGTGAGTTAATGTTATTTCTGTTCAAAACAAAACAAGCAAGCTAAAGGGAAGCCCAATACTGTTTTTTAGTTTTGAGGAGTTCGCTTTTACATTTGGGTTAAAACTAAATGTACCTATAAATAAATAAAATTCCGCAAGTTTTTGTATCGTAGTCTGTGTATGTCAACTTGACTGCCCGTGTGTGTGTGTTGGGGAATTACTCTTTAACCGTAGTGTATTGAAGCTCAAACCAATAATAATTATAGTAAATTTATATGTATATAATAAAAATATGTAATAGTTACTTGTACAGCTACTTAATTGAGAAATTTATTTATTCATTAAAAACCACTTTGGATATTTCTCAAAAAATACAAAGGACCTGTTTTCAAAAGCATAAAAGGTTATATGTTGCGAAAGCAAAAAATATATGTATGTACATATGCATATTTTATTGTATATTAGGCTAGCAAAGAAAGGAAGACAACTTTGTTTTCCTTGGTGCTACCCCCTGAATCTTTCGTAAGGCCCAAAAAATTGATATACTTACTTTTTATTTCCTGCTTCATTTAAAAAATAATAATTTAAATGAATTTTATAGAGACGCTTTTCAGCTGATTCCGAACGGCAGATGTCTTTTATGAGAACCTCTTTCATGACAGAAATACACTCGAAGGTTTGCTATTGCAGGCAATGGCAAACAACCGAGAGAAAAAACTCCTCATAAAAAAAAACATCTGCCGTTCGGAGGCGACATAAAACTGGAGGTCACTCCATTTGTGGAAAACCATTAAGACGCACACTATAAATAGGAGCCTTTTTTTGTGGATGTCACCCACTCTGGAATCGCTTTCGCATTAATTTAGAGAGGCGTTCCATTTTCCTTATTACAAATCTATGCTTGTGTGCCCGCGTGTAGTAGACCTACAGAATTTAAGCCCAAAATATGTGATATATATGTATATTGATTTAATTAATTTTTTATGTAAAATTTTTTATTATTTTCTTTTCATAGATAAGGTGCTTCTCTAATTTGAGCTTCTTGAGGTTTTCCGTCAGATTTACATGAACGAATTCGTGGGCCGATATGATCAGTGCCAATATAAATCCCTTTCTGAGTTTCCACTGCCGCTTGATGTCAATCCCCAAATCGGAGTATGACATTTGCTGATTTTCTCTGTGTACATTTTATGAATATTTTATTCAATGGGACGCCAATGTCTATGCCAAACGCAGTGTTGTCATTTTTATTTACCACAAATATGTCAGGTATGTTAGGTATGTCAGGTGTATTATGAGTTCTTGTGGTATTCCTAGGGACTGTTCTGTCATAATAGAGCAGCATGTTCTTATCTTCATGCACTGGTTCTGGAACATATCTCTAATAGGGTGTCTTCTCACACTGAAAATCGTACATTTGAGCAAGTCGTAGTGTATAATTTGTGCAACATCGTTGTGGCATTTAAAGTAGAAAGAGTTTGTTAACAGAGTAAATACAACGAGAGCATGGTTTAGAGTTTCGCGGTGGCCGCCACTTCTACGACATATGTCTTCCGGAGCATTGGGCTCTCTAATAAGCTACTTTACATAATTTCGCATGGGCACTACACCATCTTGCATAGCAAATATATCACTTTCTGTTTCCGAAGTAATTTCTAAGTTTCAAGATCAATTGCACCAATTGCACCTCTACCTCCTTCTTTCCTAGGCGGTGAAAATCTCAACACAGAGCTTTTAGGATGATGACATTTATGCTTAGTTCTTATTGTCCGCATCATGCGTTCCAAATTGTTCAGTTCAGTTGTTGACCATTTTACTATACCAAAACTAGCTCTGATCTGGTTATTGCCATTCAGGTTTGTCTTGCAAAGTACGTGGAGGCGAATTTCTTTACTCTGCTATAAGTTTTTTTCTCATTTGCATTGTTTCAACATTGTTGTTTTGTAACACACCAAGGTACTTATAAACTTCACAATTTTCCATTTCCTTAATGTTCGCTGTGGTGTTGTTATCTGCAACCGGTTCACCATTTATGACTTTGCCCTTTGCAATTTTTATTTTTCGGCATTTATCAAATGCTATGGGCAATCGGATATCTTTAGAGAAGCTAATTACGCATTCTGTCAATTTTCCAAGTGGTCTTCTTTAACTTTAAGTCATCTGTATAAAAGAGATGGTTGATTGATATCTTTCCGGCATCACCATATTTTATTCCATATCTATAGTCCGTCTTCTTAAGTATGTCGCTGTCGGACTAAGCGAATCGCCTTGAAACATGCCGCTGCGGATGGCGATTTCATTGGTGTAGCATGGAGGCTTAATTCTGGTTCTCCAATTTTGCATTATCCTTTGTAAGAACGAACCATATAACCACAGCACAGCTATTAGCCAAGAGAATCGTAATCTTTTTGCCAGTCAATGTATGCTGCATACAGATTTCGATGTTTTTTTCACCTGCCCCAGAATTACTTGGTCTACAATTAGCTGTTCCTTACACCCTTGGGCTGCTCGGACGCATCCTTATTTTATTTTATTTATTTTGTTATACAAGGTGGGCTAAATAAGACCTACTAATGTTAAGCACAAATAACTTTTTTATTTTTTGACATATTTATTTTTTACCTTTTTGTAGGTTATAATTGAATTGTTGGAAATTTATTATGGAACCCTACAGTACAACACAACGCGTTAAAGTTATCGAGTTTTTCTATTCTTACACAATTAGCCAGGGAAATTGAGTTTTTAAATAATGTTTTGATGTCGGATGAAGCGCATTTCCATTTAAATGGTTATGTCAATAAACAAAACTGTAGATTGTGGGGCTCTGAAAATCCAAGGGCAACACACTAAATGTACTGTTTGGTGCAGTGTTATGGCCACTAGAGTTATCGGTCCATATTTCTTCGAAAATGAGAATGAAACGCCGGCATCGATTTCAGGAGCTTCTTACAGAATATTGATTGAAAACTTCTTGCGGCCAATGGCGGAGCAGTATCCTAATTTGTGGTTTCAACAAGATGGAGCAACTGTGCATACTGCTAGGCAGTAGTAGTCTTTAGTCATTAGTAGGTCTTATTTGGCCCACCCTGTATTATAGTTTATACATTTCTGTTTATTTTATTTATTTTGTATTTTTTACTATTTTATTTTAAATTTATTTTTGTTTTCATTTTACTTTATCTTCCTTTATTATATGTTATCTTGACTTTTTTTAGTTTTATTAAATTTAGTTTTATTTTTTTATTTTAAAATATTTAATTTTATATTGATTTAATTTTAATAGTTTGTTTTATTTATTTAATTATTTTTTTACATTTTTTGTTTACTTCTTTTATTATTTCATCAATAAATTTATTTCATTTTATTATATTATATTATTTATTTATTTATTTACCAGATTTTTTTCCTTTTTATTTTTATTTATTTTCATTTATCTCATTTTATTTTATTCAATTAAAAAAAAGTGATTTTCTACCATATTTTAAATTATTTTTATTATATTATATTATTTATATATTTCATTTATTACAATTTTTTCTGTATTTTCTATTTTTATCAATTTTTTTATCTCATTTTATTTTACTTCTAAAAAATTGATTTTTCGCATATTTTAAATTGTTTTACTTTTTATTACTCTTTATTTTTTATGTTAATTTTATTTCATTTATATAATATATTTAATATTTATATAATATATTTAACCTGATTTGATTTTGTTTTCATTTACTTCTTTTCTTTTCTTTTCTTTTCTTTTCTTTTCTTTTCTTTTCTTTTCTTTTCTTTTCTTTTCTTTTCTTTTCTTTTCTTTTCTTTTCTTTTCTTTTCTTTTCTTTTCTTTTCTTTTCTTTTCGTTTCTTTTCTTTTCTTTTCTTTTCTTTTCTTTTCTTTTCTTTTCTATTCTTTTCTTTTCTTTTCTTTTCTTTTCTTTTCGTTTATACTTTAATTTTTATGCAATTTTATATTATTTTAGTTTATTCTTTATAATATATTATTTAATCTTATTTATTTATTTTATTTTATAGTATTTACTTTTTGTTATCTTACTTTATTTTCAATTTTATTTTATTGTAAATCACTTTATTTAATTTCATCGTATTTTATTTAGTTTTTTTATTTTTTACTTATATTTTTTAATTTTTGGTGCTTCACTTTTTTTACTTCATTTATTTCTTTTATTTAATTTTTTTTTTATATTTTATTTTTACTTTTTATTTTGTTCATGTAATATTTTTTTTAATAAGATTATTTTTATTTGAATTAATTTATACAATAAAAAAATTTGTTTTTAAGTTAATCGTATAAGAAATGCATTTTTTTCTCTAGGTAAAACATATAAAATATGGGTAAAAATGTCAAATACATGAATTCGCTTTAACCGACTAGCGAAAGAGTGAGTGAATAAATTGCGCCAGCATAATTAAGCAAAAACTAAAAGCAACAAAAAAATACGTACAGCCACTACAAACCAAAAACTGCATGGGCACATTCATATATACATACATTTTTAATACAATGCTCCAAATTTTCGGAAGGGAGTGGCAAAGGAAGGCAACCGCTTGTATTTAACCGCACAATTTGCATAAAATGCCAAGTGCAGCCAAATAACAAATAGCGAGCAACCAGCTACAAATGTACGTACATAAGTGTGACCCATTTTTTTCTGCTTATATTTCCATTGATATTATACAAATGTGTGAGAAGTCTATTTGTGGTAGTGTCGGAGGGTTTGGCGATGACAGTAGGGGTAGGCATAGGGGTAGGCAGCCACAACATAATGCGGCACATGAGCAAATACTTTCCTTCACCGAAATCAACTTGACTTTCACCACTACAAATTCAAAATAAGCTGCCACAGCTTCCGCTCTTCTGTCATTACTTTCTTTTTTATGTGTATATTTTTATAGTATATAAGTATGTGTGCGAGTAGATACTACTCATATCCATTTTTTAAATTTGAGTTGTTTCCCTCATGCAGACCGTTGCTGAGATACCTGTGTGTGCTGCTGCACTGCCACATCTGATACCTTGGTTATGGTTGGTAAGGCACTCTCCTCATTTCCAGCGTTCTCCTTCCAGTAGACGCGCTGTATTTGTACAAGACGCTCGCGTTCACGTTGTCGCTGTTGTTGGCGCTCCCTTTTATGCAGAGCCTGTGGTCGGATGCGTGATTTCTGCCGCAGGCGTTGTCTGCTCACTACGACGGTGGGTGGTGCTGCAGCGATGTCGGCAACACCTTCTGCGTGTGTTTTCACTACCGGCTGTGGCACTCTGTCGTCGCGCTGTTGACTGCTGTTGAGATCTGCGTTTTTTGTGGTGGCGATAGCGATAGCGATTGTGGCTGTGCTGGCTGCTGCAGGATGTGGCACGTCAGTGACATGTGTGCTAATTGTTTTCGCAGCATATTTGCGCTGTTCCACAGTTGTTGAGGCAGCGGCGTCAGTGCCATCATCATCGTCATCATTACTGTCGCCATTCTGGTTGATATTTGTATTTTTTGTAGCTGATTCAACAGTTGATATGCCATTCGCACGATTAAGGACACCTTCTGTGTTGGTGTGGTGGGTAGCAGTGGTTTTGTGGTCGAAATCATTACGATATTTATTTGTGCCACTACTGATGGCCTATAAAAATGATTGGTATTCCAGTGAAAATGTGTTCTATTTTTTTGCAATACTTTACTGTAGCTTTTCGGGTGTAACCATTTAATATACAATTCTCGCATACTCATCCAGAGTTGGGGAGTTTTACTACGTTTCATATGAAGATTTACAGTTTGTAAAGGGTAGGAAATGAGACTGCAGCTTAAAGTACTGTAGTGAAAGTATAGTTTAATGTTGAATAAACACTTCTTAACAAGAAGAATCTTGAAAAGTTGTAAGTAAGCTGAGGTAAGCCCGCCAATGCCTGGCACTCACTATGGTAGAGACAATCGTCAAGCCACGGAAGGCCATATGTAGTCGCTCTAACCAAACTGAATATGGTTACGAACAAACATTTTTCACGAAAATGTGTAAAATTCCATAGCTGGGAGGGAGGGTAAGGTATAGTTGGTCTAAAAGTTGGAAAAATTATGCTTTCGAGGCCGGTAGCACAGGCCAAGTATTGACACCGAGAACAATGTCAGCCTTAAAATCCTATCGAGAATCTTCCTTGCCAACAAGTGCTACCTTCTCAAGTAGGCAATTGAGTAGTAAAGCCCCCCCTCGACGAACAAAACTAACACTCTACAAGGCTCGCAACATGCCCGTCCTAACCTATAGCTCAGAAGCTTAGGAGATGACAATATCCGATGAAGCGTCGCTTTCAGTGTTTGAGAGAAAGATGCTGCAGAAGAACTTTGCACCTTTGCACTTTGGCGACGACGAGTATCGCAGGCGATGGAACAATGAGCTGTATGAGCTTCACGACGACACAGACATAGCGCAGCGGATAAAGATCCAGCGGCTTCGTTGGCTGTGTCATGTCGCCAGGATGGATACAAACGCGCCGGCTCTGAAAGTATTCGATGCGGTACCAGCTGGTGGTAGTAGAGCAAGAGGAAGGCCTCTTCCTCTGCATTGGAAAGATCAGGTGGAGAAGTATTTGGCGCCGGTTAGCGCGGTTAGAAAGAAATAGAAGCATAGACCGACACAAATTTTGTACCAAAAACCAGACTAACCTTTTTCGAAAGTTTTCGACACGCTAAATTCGAATATTTCGGAGAGGAATGGAGTGGGAATATTTTCACATCATTCGCCAAAATTAGTTGGACGAACGGAGCACTAATTAAAGTAAAGTCGAGTTTTAAACCTTTCTTCTTTTTGGTTCGAACGTTGGTTACGAACCGTTTATCCTTTGGTGACTTTAGCCGGTAAAACCAGGTTTAAACTTTAAAGTGTGTGAGAAGAATTTTTATTTCACTTTTCACACACACACACACAGATCTATACTCTTCAAATAGTTCAGGTCTATATACTATCTTGATCAAAAAGTTTCCGGAACAACCGCTAGGTGACGCTCTAAGACATCTGATTTGAGTTCGGTTTTTTTGTTAGGTTGCCACATCTATGATTAACATTTTACCAAAATTTTATCGCAGTAGCTTGACATTTGTAAAAGTTACGCCGATAATATCACTTTTGAGGAATAAATTTGTATTTGAATTAAATTTCATATGATATTTCTGAATATATTTCGAGAACTTTTTGATCAAGGATATTTTTAGATTTTAAGATCTGCATATTTAAGTAAGACTTACACTGGGTTTGATTAGGTATTTCTTCGGTGGTCGAATCTTTTGGATGCCATCATAGTTGGCCTCTGCCGATGTACGCGTCTGTACAACATTGCTGGGTCCGCTGGTCACTGAGTCGACTTGAGCATTGAACGCACCCGGTAAGATATGATTTTTTGTACTGGCCACACTTTTACCTGCAGCATAGGCATGTGAACCCGAGTAACCACCTTTGCTGGTATCACCGCCAAGTATAGCTTCTGCGCCAGTTTGTGGATTGGCCTCAGCGTTGGCATACAGCACACCAGCGGCATCACCTATCGGTGGGGTAAGACAAATACAATTAAGTAAATATAATCATAGTTGATGGCTAAAAAAGGCGACAAGAATATGAAAAATGATTATGAAAGTTATTTGGTTTAAAATTTTAAGTTACAGAAACTATTTTTCCCAAAGGAGGTGGACAGTTATATAAATAATAGTTTAAGATAAACCGGTTTAGCGTACACACCAAATTTAGCGAAGTTCTCAACCATCTGTGTGATCCTTCTGGCAGAAAAATGTGAAACACAGATGGCGCTCCAAGCAGTAAGAAGGCGTTGTTCCTAAGTAATCACAGGTGGGCATTCCCACTATTTACGACTGGTAGCGGCAGGCTAATCACCTACCTTGTCAGACATTAAAATAGATTAACAAAACCAACGCAAGACAAGTCTTGGACAAGGAAAAAAATTGTCGGTACATTTTTTTAGGTCCTTTATGAAAACATGTTCACAAGAATAATCCCAAAAAGTTCATTACCATTTAACATTATTTTAATGACAATATTTCATATTATAAAGCAATTTCAATATTTTTTAGAATCAAAACATAATTGGCAATGCCATTCAAAACACTTTTACGATGTTATTAATCATAATTTTCATTTTGCCCACATCTTAGTACTTAATTCATTTGCTCCCAAAAAATTAGGTGACAGTGTCTTAATTTAATTAATTTTAAAGCTTCGTGCACATTTTGTTTGATGCCAATAAATTGACCTTAAATTCTTTTTTTCATTTAAATTTTTCTTTTAAAACTAGATGGCAACACCTTCCAAAAACTTAACGGATTACAGCTTACTTCTACATTCCTATATACGTAGATATCTTTTTCACAATTAATATTTTTTTTGTGTCCACTTTGTTATTTAAAAAAAAAGGTAGCGACACTAGCAAAAAACAATTTTTTATTAAAGCTTGCTTAATGATATGTTTTTGGTATCCATATTTTAGTATTCACGTAAAATGTGTCGAAGTTTTGAATTATTGCAAAAAAAAAATATCATGTGGCAACACCAGATAAAAATATTGTTTGATTACAGCGTGCTTAAACACCGTTCATTTGATATTCAAGGGAAATTTGTGATAAATTCTTATTCTTGCTATAAAAGTCAGGTGGCAACATCAGCTAACCACAATTTTTTATAAAGGCTTACTTAAATTTTTTTCTGGTATTCAGATTTTAATATTCAAGTGGAATGTGTCATAAGTTTCAATTTTTGCAAAAAAAAATCATATGGCAACACCAGAAAAAATATTTTTTAATTAAAGCGTACTTAAACACCGTTCATTTGATATTCAAGTGAAATTTGTGATAAATTGCTATTTTTGGTATAAAAGTCAGGTGGCAACGTCAGCTAAAAGCAATTTTTTAGTAAGGCTTGCTTAAAGTGTTTTTTTATATACCCGTATTTTAGTAATCAAGTGAAATGTGCCATGAGTTTTAATTTTTGCAAAAAAAAAAATCATATGGCAACATCAGAAGAAAATATTTTTTAATTAAAGCGTGCTTAAACACCGTTCATTTGATATTCAAGTGAAATTTGTGATAAATTGCTATTTTTGCAATAAAAGTCAGGTGGCCACATCAGCTTAACGCTATTTTTTATAAAGGGTTGCTTAAAGATTTTTTTGTATATGCATATTTTAATATTCAAGTGAAATGTGCCATGAGTTTTAATTTTCGCAAAAAAAAAAAAAAAAAATCATGTGGCAACACCAGAAAAAATATTTTTATTAAAGTGTGCTTAAACATTGTTCATTTGATAATCAAGTAAAATTTGTGATAAATTGTTATTTTTGCTATAAAAGTCAGCTGGCAACGTCAGCTAAAAACAATTTTTTAGTAAGGCTTGCTTAAAGATTTCTTTTGTATGCCCTTATTTTAGTATCAAGTGGAATGTTCATAAGTTTTAATTTTCGCAAAAAAAAATCATATGGCAACACCAGAAAAAAATATCTTTTGATTAAAGGTTCTTCAAACACCGTTCATTTGGTATTCAAGTGAAATTTGTGATAAATTGCTATTTTTGTAATCAAAGTCAGGTGGCAACGCTGGCAAAAAAATATACATATATGTATATATATTTTAGTTTTTTAATATTTGCTTGCTATACATTCTGTCATAATCACGTCTAAATATATTAAATTATTTTTTCTAAAACACAAACAAGTGGCAACTTCTTACTAACATGACTGTTATACTCAACCTATCTACGACCCATAGACTTTCTAAAGGTGTAAAAAATATTAAAATCGGGGCCGTAGTTTTTGAGCGATGCTCTTTCGAAGAAATATGAATTTTTGTAGAGATATTTGGCTGATTTCTATGAATTTTTATCTTATCATCCACTTTTGCTGTATTAAAAATTTTTACAACTAAAAGGCGTTTATATTAAAGGCTTTGTTTTTTACCGTTAACGCTGCCTCCTAAGCCGGCACTAGCTCTTTGACCGAAAGGTGTACCCGCCGAAGCGCTAAGACCTCCATGTGCCGCATCTCCAGTAAGCAACCCGCCTAGTCCAGCCTCTGCATGATATCCACCAAAATTGACGCCAAATTTACCATCTCTGAAAGTGAGGAGCTGCAAATAAAAAAACGAGGAAGTATAAAATAAATATTAGTAAAACATCAAAAAAATTTTGAATGTTGTCACAGCACGAACACTTGTGAATTGGCCCAAAAAAATTGTATGTATTATTATGTACGTATGTATGTATACATATGTGGCCATGTATTTTTATATCTGTGAAGATAAAAGTCGTTGGAGTGAATGCGTTATATTTTTTGACATTCGATTTATCAAATTTTGTTATCATCACACACTTGTTCATATCTGCGAATACAGGTGCACACACAAAAAATGCGGCTTTTTATAAGATATACAAATTTTAATATTTTTACTTATAATTAGGGGGTGTCAAAAGCACCCATATGAGAGAACTAAAAACAATTTAATAATCTTAAGAAATTATTATTTAATGGAATACATTTTCGAAGAAAAAGAAATGTTTTTTTAAACATTCTTGCCTGTAATTAGTGGAAATGTAGAACTATTGAGAAGATAAAGTTTTAAATGCGTAATTTTATAAGGTGATTTTTGCGAAAAAAAAACTGCAGTTTCGCACCTCAATTGTAGGAAATATCGTATGACCTCGAACAATTAAGAGCAAGCTTTTCACTGATTATGAAGAGTTGCCAATGATTTTTGTTTTTCTTCCGCAAATTGAAGAAGTTTAGGTTAAGTTAGCTTAGACGGCAAGACGGGCTGCTTTTAAATAGAAATTTCTCGTGGCTACCAATTTTTCCAATTCCTTTCTTGCATGTTTTTAACCCTTCCGTCCCTTTGGCTAATCCAATAAGCCTTTCTATGAAGACTAGCAGCAGATAGCCAAGCGGCAATTAGGGTTGTGGGTTTGTTGTTCGGAATTAGTCGAGAATTGCCTGACTTCTCTGTCGATTGCATCCGAATACTTCGCTATTAGGCTCATATAGAAGTATGTGTCCCGTCACAGCGGCATAGAGGGAAACTGCTGGGCTGATCAGCTGGCTCGACAGGGGTCTCTGGAGATAGTTTTATAGCAAAAAGAGAGAATTTGAGTTCGGCGGCGTTGGGCTAACACGTAAAAGTCGCGAGATCTTTCGGGCCACGTCTACATAGGGGGAACTTCTAAGGCTAACATAGCCGCAGCTCTCGAATTTGTTAAGTATCCTTACCGGACTATCCGTGTCCATGCGGGAGACTTGGGATTTCTTCAAGTCTTTTCTGCAAAAGCGGTCTAGTGGATGAGGTGTAATCATCTCCGTACCTTCTTCTCAGCTGTTCTGCTCTTTTCGGGCAAAGATCGTTGGATATCTGAACTCTGATTTTTTTGCTACATCTGGGAATATTGCGGGTTTAATATCACACACTCTTAAATATTGCCACTGTTGGTCAACATCCTCTAATCCAAAGCCACTTTTTCCATTTCCACCTGTTTGGTTATCTTCCACAAGGAAAAACTCAGGAAAAATAGCCCAAAGTGTATCTAAGATATATATAATGGTATAGCTCTCTCTCTCTCCTTTTCCTCTGCGTTCTATCTTTTTTCTCTCTCGCGGAACGAAAATGCCCAAAACGTTGCATGGCCTAGAAATTTTACTTTCCATTCTCGCTCGTCCATCGACGCCTAAAAAGTTTCCCTTAAAAAAATTGCTTTCAATGAAAGACCTTCTTCATACACACTCGAAGTTTTGCAATTGCTTGTCTGCCGGGGTGTCCGTCCATACTTTTCTTATCGCGTTGATGTTCAAAACAATTTTTTGATTATTCGCACCCGCTCAGCTACCTCGCTCGTTGGTATTCAAGTTCAATGTTTGTTTAATTTTGTCTCCAACTGTATTTACTTACATGCGCATACATATATCGACCTAAATACGCGCTCCATTTATTGTTGGTTTTGACGGCAAAGGTGGCAAAAGGTACGTGCTGACAGTAGTTCTAAGCGATATTTTCTTTTGGCCAGTGGTGTAGCTTTCGCGTTACGATAATGTTAAAGATCCATTTAAAATTCACCGAAAAGTTGGTGTCGTGCTTGCTTTTGGGTTGTATACTAATTGCCCGACCGTTGTTATCTGAGGCGGCTTCTTACACTTGGGGCCAATTATCCAAGTATGCTTCGCCTATCTATGACGAAGAAATTCTACTAACTGATGCCAATCGAACGATTGATATAACATTTCCAGAAAAGGTAAGTAAATGGGAACGTCGCTTGTATGCACAAATGTGTTATTTAATTCTAAAAAGTTCTATATCAAAAGCAATAATATTATAAATATAGGAATACATAAGAGGAAATGTGTGTCTGTGAATTGCAGATAAGTAATTTTAGGCTCCTAGTCATTATTATTTGCATAGACTTATAACAACCGGTGCTCGGATTTCCAACTTTTTTTGGTAAAAAATTTTGACTGTTGATTTTGCTGAGAAAAAAATTGAGGTTAAATTACGAGAAAATCATACATTAAATTCTATGGAATTTTTTTAAATAATTTTCCATTATGAAGATACTTCAGAGATTACTGAGCATAGTTTCAGCTTTTAATCAAAAATAAAAAAAAAATCTCTATGTTTTTCTAAAATGTCTAAATAAACCTTTTTCCGAATAGTTTTGAGCAAAAATACATTTTTTATATTATATTTTTTCCTAAAAAACAGTTATGCAAATGTAAAAAAAAACTAAAAAAATGTTAGAAAGAAACCAAGTTATTTGACTTTAAAAAACTCTATACCAAAATTTTTCTAAACAAAAAAATTTTTTTTTTATATTCTAAAAAAATTATAAAAATGTTAGAAAGAAACCAAGTTACAATATTTCACTTTAAAAAACTTTATACCAAAATTTTTCCTTCAAAAAATTTGTTTATATTCTAAAAACATTATAAAAATGTTAGAAGAAAACCAAGTTATTTTACTTTAAAATTTTCAGCATTGAATAAATCTTAAACAACTTTTTCCGAGAATTAAATTTTTCCAAAAAAAAAATTCTTTATATTATTTTTTTTCCTTAAGAAAAATTTGTTTATATTCTAAAAAAATTATTAAAATGTTAAAAAAAAGTTATTTCACTTTCAAAAACTCTATACCAAAATTTTTCCAAACAAAAAAGTTTTTTATATTCTAAAAAAATTATAAAAATGTTAGAAAGAAACCAAGTTATTTCTCTTTTAAAAACTCTATACTAAAATTTTCAGCATTGAATAAATCTAAAACAACTTTTTCCGAAAATTCAATTTTTCTAAAAAAAATTTTGTTTATATTCTAAAAATGTTAGAAAGAAACCAAGTTATTTCACTTGAAAAAACTTTATACAAAAATTTTCAGCACTGAATAAATCTTAAACAACTTTTTCCGAAAATTAAATTTTTCCAAAAAAAAATTTATTTATATTCTAAAAAAATTATAAAAATGTTAGAAAGAAACCAAGTTATTTCACTTTAAAAAACTTTATACCAAAATTTTCAGCATTGAATAAATCTTAAAAAACTTTTCCGAAAATTAAATTTTTCCAAAAAAAAATTTATTTATATTCTAAAAAAATTATAAAAATGTTAGAAAGAAACCAAGTTATTTCACTTTAATAAACTCTATACCAAAATTTTCAGTATTGAATAAGTCTTAAAAAACTTTTTCCGAAAATGAAATGTTTGCAAAAAAAATTTTGTTTATATTCTAAAAATGTTAGAAAGAAACCAAGTTATTTCTCTTTAAAAAACTCTATACTAAAATTTTCAGCATTGAATAAATCTTAAACAACTTCTTCCGAAAATTAAATTTTTCTAAAAAAAATTTTGTTTATATTCTAAAAATGTTAGAAAGAAACCAAGTTATTACACTTGAAAAAACTTTATACCAAAATTTTCAGCATTGAATAAATTTTAAACAACTTTTTGCGAGAATTAAATTTTTCAAAAAAAAAATATTTGTTTATATTCTAAAAAAATTATAAAAATGCTAGAAAGAAACCAAATTATTTCATTTTAAAAAAATCTTTACCAAAATTTTTCCAAAAAAATATTTTTTTATATTCTAAAAAAATCATAAAAATGTTAGAAGAAAACTAAGTTATTTTACTTTAAAAAACTCTATACCAAAATTTTTCCAAAATTTTTTTTCCTAAAAAAATTTCTTTATATCATTTTTTTTTCTAAAAAAAATCAATACCACAATTTTCAGCATCGAATAAATCTTATAGTATATCTTTTTTTTTTAATTTTTTTAAATTTATTTTAAATTTATTGATATGAAATCGCTTCATTTTCAATACGTCCATTCTGTCTTTAAAATGTTCATAAAATATATTCAAAGGAGATTTCTGCTTATCTGGAGCTTTTTAGACTGCCCCTAGCGTTGAAGTTGCATTCTTCTCTTTGATCTTTATAACAAGAGATTCCTTAGCGTGCCCTTTGGGGATGACTTGAAGAAATTCTCCAGCCTAGATCCCTTTTCTCTCCTCCACTACATCAACAGCACTGGATGGCTGCAGAAGATTTTCTCTTCCCAATAATTTTTCTTTGCACAGGTAATAGTCCACATTATGGTATCAAAACGGCACGTAAGTGCTACTTGAAGTGTGCCTGCGGCACTCTTGCTATTTTACCTACCTATATTATAACAAGTCACCATATAATTTTTTCCACAACGATTTTATAGTATTTGTAACATTCACATTTCATTCGGGATTGATATAGAAAAGCATATCTCCAGAATGATTAGAGGTTAGAGTCATATCCTTTAGTCGCTTAATTGTATTTTCTCATTTTGAACAAGTGAATCACTCACTTTTTCTTTAATGTCACTAACCAGTTTTTCTTTGGCTGCATCACTCGCTCATCTAATTACCTCTGGCGTTCCGTCTTGCCTACTCGCATTTCCGTTTACAGCCACTTTTAGCGCAATGGGTTTGCTTCAAGGCCAATCTATCAGAAAATTTTCAACAATGATGGAATAATTCAATTCGCCATGGAACATTTTGTTGTTTAATCAGCTGGTTGGTGCCTAATTGCCAAGGTGAAGGCAATTGTATTTTCTTTCTCTCTTCTTCCTTCAGCTTAAATTTAAACTTAACCCAATTGTTGTATTTGTAGAATCAATATTACACTCACCATGGCTTGATTATTGTTTTTACATTGCTTTTTGTTACTTCGCTCTCTTGATTTATCTTTAGCCCCGTATAACTGAGACATAACCAGCAGTTGAAACACAACATACAGTTGAGTTAAAAAGTTTAAAGTAAACAGTTTTCAGTTGCTTAAATGCGATTGCTTGAATTATACAAAAATTTAAGGTTCGCCATCCCTAGTCCAGCGCAGTAGTCTCGCATTTACAAAAGTATTGTGAAAGATAAAAGACGAGCTGTTTTCTGCGTTGAAGTACAGAAAAGCTTGGCTGCACTTGGTGTTTCTAATTGGTGCCAGCTTGCGTGAGAAGGAAAAACATACGACTGCCGAGTATGGCTGAAATTGGCTTACCACTGAAGGCACCATTTAAGACACAACGAGATCGTGTGATTTAATGTCGCTAGGCTCTTTTCTGTGGGGTTACGTGGAAGCTCTGATCCATGCAAGCAAACCACAAGCGATTGCCGCTCTGAAGGTCAATAAAATACGCATCCTTAAGGAAATTGAGCCACATTTATGAGAAGATGTTAATCAAGGGTAGTCGACTAGGATGCCTAACCTGCAGAATAGCTGTGGAGTCGTTTTGGTTGAAATTAAATTCCATATATAATGCCATCGAATAATCGAATAAAGAAATGAATGGCTTTAAACGAGGATTTTTTTTAAGAAAACGATTTAATCGAATCGAATTTCTTTCCGTTAACTTTGTTTGGTTGCTGCCGCCCTAGCCGAATGGGTTGGTGGATTACTACTATTCTTCGTGCCTGAAATACCAAATGAGACCTAAAGTTTTGCTAATAGCGATCGCTCCTCGTCAGGCAATGACAAACCTCCGAGTGTATTTCTGCCATGAAAGAGCTTCTCATAAAAAGCCATTGACTATTCGGAGTTGGCATAAGGCTGTAGGTCCCTCCATTTATGGAATACCATCAAGACGCACAACAAAAATAGGAGGAGGAGCTCGGCAAAACACCCAGCCAATTATAATATTTAAACATCGCTGCTATCTACAACATTTTCTTCATTGGTGCTGCATCTCGCATTAAAATTTATCAAATTGACAACTATCCTTTTAAGTAAAAGAACGCTGCTATTTTTTAAAGCCACATCACTGTCATACTGTAAATACCGTAAGAATTGAAATTCGGAAATTTTTCGTAAGCATTTAAAATACTAATTTTATTAAATGCAAACTTTTTGCGCAAAAGCTGAAATATCTATCCAAACCTTTACCTGCATTTGCTACAAATATTCGCACTTGATTGGCACATACGAGGGCCGTTTGAAAGGTCTTTCCATGCTTTATATTTTTCGACGTACTACTGGCAAAAAGGAAGGCGAAATTATTTGTCAATCTTCGCGGTATTAAAATTTTTTATGAGTTGGCAGTACTGTTAATAACATCTGGGCCAACTTTCATGTGAAGGTCATTATCAGTAATATATTTACGCTTGTGTTTACCAAACGACCAAGAGTGCATTTTTCGATTTTTGCAATGTCTGATTTGATTGGGCAGAGAAGTGCCATCAAATTCGTCGATTGACTGTTAAAGACCTTACTGATATGATCGGAATATCAGAAGGATCTGTGAAAACCATTTTGAAAGACCATTTGGGTCTACGAAAAGTCAAATCTCGTTTGGTACCGAAAACTCTCAATTTCTTAGAAAAAAGTCGTCACGTTGATGTCTGTGAAACAATGCTTTCAGACCATCAGGACAAGCTCAAATGCATCATTACGGGAGATGAGACTTGGATTTATGTTTACGACCCTGAAACAACCGACCAATCGAGCGAATATCGTGCTAAAGGCGAGGCCAGACCGAAAAGAGCACGTGAAAGTCGTTCAAAAATAAAGGTTATGATGACAGTTTTTTTCGATTTTCGTGGTGTGGTGCACTATGAATTCCTTCCACCTGGCCAAACTGTTAATGAGGAATATTATTTGAGCGTTATGCGTCGTTTACGTGAAGCAATTCGTCTAAAAAGACCAGAATTATGGGCCAACAACTCTTCGTTTTTGCATCACGATAATGCACCGTCTCACACTGCACTCGTTCTTCGTGACCATTTCGCCAAAAACCCCACGCATATCGTTCCGCAACCACCGTATTCGCCTGATTTGGCTCCGTGTTACTTCTGGCTATTCCCAAAACTCAAGAGACCACTCCGGGGAACGCGTTTCGAGTCGTTTGAGGAGATAAAAGCTGAATCGAAGAAGGTGCTGATGGCTATACCGGAAATGAACTATTTGGCATGTTTCGGGGATTGGAAGAATCGTTGGCATAAGTGTACTCGTATTTCATCGAGAGGGGATTATTTTGAAGGGGATGAAATTTATTTACAAGAATAAATAAAGATTTTTCATTTTACAACCAAATTCACCTTACTTTTTGCCCATAGTATATGTAGTCTCCTTATTGGCGTATACACTTCGCCGAACGCTGCTGTAGTTTGTTGAACCCTTCCGAATGATAGGATTCGGCCAAGTCTGAAAAATTACCATGCATTCCTACACTCACCTCCTCGTTGAATAAAATTTTTTTTTCCGCCAGCCATTTTTTCAAATTGGAAAATAAATAGTAGTCGAAGGTATCCAAGCGAACCAAGTATAGAGCAAGCGGGGGATATGAAACGAGTTGGAACCATATTTCCATTAATTTTGTGAGCACAACTGCTGAGGTGTGAGCTGGGTCGTGGACGCGATGGAGAAGAAAAATTACTGGGCTTCCTCGATTCAAACGAATGCCAAACGCAAAGAAATAGACCGAACTTTGTTTTTTTTTTTGTGGCGGTGAGGTTGGGTTAAAAATGCCTTCGCACCACCGTTGCTACTATGTGCGTGATTCCACTAAAAATATCCCTGCTCTTCTCTTGGACTTTTCCCTCCACACCGGGACTGCTTCCGCATTGCTTCGTGGTAGAGGGCCAAGACGGCGTCCTAAGAAGGACACTAACTTACTCACTCTGTGTCCACGGTCGCTTGTTTTCGAGAAACCTATAATCAATGCTCTTCAGCATAAGTTTCCATTTCACGCTTCTTGCTTCGGATAATATCCTCCACGAAATTTGCGGCGGCATTCCATTTTTCTTCGTCTATCATCATTTTCTCGATTATTTCTTCAGGCGTACATACACCAATAGCTCGTTGCAGAGCTGTTCTCTCTATGTTCCACCTCTCGAATTTAAAGAAAGTGTGCTCCGCATCATCATTCTCAGTATCTCCATATTCGCAGTTTGATAGGCTCACTTTTCCCATTCGCCACAAATACTTGCGAAAGCACCCAAGTCCGGACAAAGCTGTGTGAGGTAATAGTTTAAGTGCTTTCTTTCTACCCACTTTTTTAGATTGGGTATTAGTCTTGCTGTCCATCTACCGTACCGTTCAGAGTTCCATCTTGTCTGCCTTCCAAGAGATGCGACTAACTAAGCTTAACCTCGATATGCGCCTGCAGTGCTATCTCTCTGACCTCACTATTCCTCGTACTAAAAGTACCCGTGGAGTGCTTGCTTTCTAAAGCTTTCTTTCCGAGGTAATTGCTTCGGAAAGCCGCATAAGATTAACAACCAAAATGTGTTCTCACGACAGCCGGCTCTACGTTGCCAGAACGACCCGGATTTATATCCGTTGAAAGACTTTCATTGATGTACTAAATATTTATTTGCACAAAGATTATGTTTATCCGATATTAGGACAATTAAACGATTATTATTTCGACTGCCACTTGTCACATAGCCTAATAATGAATTCCCCAATTTCGTAGGGTTGCATCGATTGCTCCGATTACACCATCACCGCAATGCACGCATTCGATATGCAAACACCACCATTGCGAATGGCAGCAGACGGAGATCGCTTAAGTGATGCTAACGCGAAGAGCGTGGATTTGCCAGCGGCTGATTCGGCGTCGGCTGAAATATTGCGCGGCGGCATAGGCTTTAATTACACGACACTACGATTTCGAATATCAACGCGCGCTTATCAATTACCAGCTGGAGGCGGCGGAGGTAAACAAACAGTTGATCATGAAGGTGGCGATGATGCAGACCCTGGCAATGCCGTTCGAGCGCACTATCAGCTTGTTATTTATGGCGTTAGTATATAAATGTATGTATATATGTATGTATGTATGTAGATTGCTAAGAACTCTTATCAATATACGT
Organism: Anastrepha fraterculus; assembly: GCA_037575425.1. Taxonomy (NCBI): domain Eukaryota; kingdom Metazoa; phylum Arthropoda; class Insecta; order Diptera; family Tephritidae; genus Anastrepha; species Anastrepha fraterculus. The sequence goes on along the minus strand of JAYXIM010000296.1, from coordinate 129,612 downwards.
AGCATCTTAAGGTGGCAGAAATATGTTTTGTTTGTGCGCTTTAAATAATCATTTTGTGTAATTTTTAAGTTGTAAATAAATGTTAAAATTTACCAAAATTAAATTTAATACTTATTTGTCTTTAAAGTGAAAACTTCTTAAGACGCGTTTAAAATTTCTTAGTGGCACGTAATTTACTCTCCCATTCGTAATTCGCTCCCCGATTACTCCTCTAATTACTCAGCTTGCCGTACATAATTTTGAGAGCGAATCACCTCAATCAATTTGTCAGTAATTCAGTATTAAATGCTTTGCGAATTACGAACAAGTCGCTGTCTTTTCTAATTTTTATAATAAATTTATCGAAATTAGCTGCCCAACTTACGAAAGAGTAAACCAAAACAAAATTAACAAATCTTGTGTAATAACCGGAAAAGTAAAATTTTGATAATGGAAGCAAAAACAGAAAAGAAGAAATGTTTCTAAAATTATGTTATCGAGGAGTTTCCTGAACACCTCAAGTTGTTGTTGTGGAGAAAACCAAATTGTCTTCTGAGAAACTGTTTCACCGCCATGAGGAGCTGTGGTAGTTATTGAAGCAACTGCATCTGCATGAAAACTGTTAAGTCATCATTAACGGCACCAAGTTTAACCTGGAAGAAAGTCTATTAGGTTAGACTTGGCTGATCGCACATAGACCAAAAATTTATCTACAGGGTTTGATTGCAGAGAAGTGCTCCTTCGGCTGAAAAGCCGCGTCGCCCGGGTTCGGCTCGACCTCGTCAACAATTGGACCCTTCATCACGACAATGCGCCGGCGCACACCGCCTTCCTCTGCACCTCTGCATTGACTAAGATGGGGGTTCCGGTGCTTCCCTACCCTCCCTACAGCCCAGACCTCTCCCCTCCAGACTTCTTCTTGTCCCCGCGCCTGAAAAGAAAGCTGAAGGGGAGGCGTTTCGACTCCATCGATGCGATCCAAAAAACTGCGACAGCCGAATTGAACGCGATTCCGGCGGATGAGTTTAAAAAATGTTTCCCGCAGTGGAAGGACCACTACCAGTGGTGTATTGACGAACAAGGGTCCTATTTTGAAGAATATTAGTTGTATAAGCCAAAAGGTTTAATAAAACTGCTTAAAAAAAATAAGGCTCATTACTTTTCAATCAAACCCTGTATAGCTTTGGAAGAAAATAAGTTCTATCGGCAAACCCCACCAAAACTGGTATTGTTCTCTTTATCAGAAGGAGGAAGCTTGTTGGATATCTTGGAGTAATCCTCGATAGTAAACTTCTTTGAAAATCATACCTTGAAACAAAGACATCCAAAGCACTGACAGTTTTCTGGCAGTGCAAAGGGATCTTTGGCAAAACGTGGGGTCCTTCTCCTAGGATCTACACGGCTATGATAAGACCTATTATCACCTATGCCACAGTGGTATGGATGAGCAGACTCTCCCTCGTGGGAGTCAGGTGGACCTTATCAAGGCTAAAACACAATGTGGCCATCTGTTTCACCGAAGCTTTTCCGACTACTTCAGGCCCGGAATTAGATGCTCTGATTGGTTTACCACCACTTAATGCTTTCATCCAAGGAGAGGCCTTGAAGGCCATCTGCAGGCTGAAACACAATGGGAACTGGTACGGCCCCTATCCGGCATTGAAAAACAGAGAAAGCACGGACTTCAATCCAACGATTCTCTCCATGCCCCTTGACTCCATGTCATCAAGAGTCGTAAATGAAAAGAGATACAGTGTGGTGCTGCCAGAGGCTCAATTGTGGTCAAACTCTGAAAATGAGCCCAGCAAACACTGTTTTCGCGTTTTCATGGATGGCTCTAAGACCGATCATGACTTCGGCTCTGGTGTCTCCGTGGAACCAAGCGGGGCAAAACTGCACTTTGCTCTTGGAATGCATGCATCTATGTTTCAACCTGAGGTGTATGCTCTTCAAGAAGCGATGAACTTTGTTGTGGGAAACAGTTGAAGAGGAAAATCTGTATGTGTCTGCAGTGACAGTCAAGCTGCGCTTATGGCCATCAGGGGTAGTAGAGTCCTGTAAATCCAGGCTGAACTATGTCGCTAGATATAATAGCCTGATGCTAACATGGGTCCTGGGGCACGTGGGTATCGTGGGTAACGCGACCTCTGACTCTTTAGCTAGGATGGACTCCTTAGGCACACTTCTTTGGGCCGGAACTCGTTCTGCCACTCCCTTCTGCAGCCATCAAAGCCATGGTTAGCAAATGGGTTACTACAACTGATGTTACCTGTCATGTCCAATCTACTGTCGAAGTTCCTCCTGTCACTAAGCAGAGGGGACTGCAGACAGTTGGTTGGACTGATGACGGGCCACTTTCTATAGGCAAAGCACATGGAAAAGGTGGGCATCTCAGACAGTGTACCCTGCCCAGCTTGTGAAGAGGAGGATGAGACGGCAGACCACTTTCTGTACGTCTCATCTGGGCTCTATTGCTCCACAAAATCTAATAAAATTTCTTCGGAGATCGGGTAAATTTAAAGAAAATGAAAAGGGAATCCGAGTCCAGTACAATGGACTTAATTGTGTCTGAATGCTGTAATAAAGTAAGATCTTAGTTTTCATAATAATAATACTCAGACAACAACAACGAGATGGAGAGTTGCCAAAGTGAATTATAGCCTAAACAGGCGTTATTCGGAATTATCTCAGAAATTAAGTCTAACTAATGCGGATAGACAAGTAGACTTAATTCTGATAACTTAAGCAGATTAGGGGAATTTTTGATGGCTACATTGCCGAAAAATGACATTTAATATCTATTGTGAATGAAAAATTATGAAATTTTTAAAGTGAAGAACAAGAAAGACTGAAAACAATCGTTGCAGCATTAAAATTCTGGAATAATGCGATGCGCACAACAGGAGTAAGTATTTTATAGCATTTTCGTTTCAATTTTTTTTCATTTAAGTTCAGATGGCAAGCAGAAAGAAACGTTTAACCTGGACGGAGAGGGACGAGCAGGCGCTCATAATCAAATCGAGAGAATGTCTGAATGATTTGTGGAGGATGCAATGGCTGAATGCAATGCTAGTTTGCACTAACTCGTTCGAAATTACATTAATTGTTTTGATATTTCGGAACACTTTGAGAAATTGTAAATTAGGATTTTTTAAAATTTTTTTAAATTATTTCTTAGTATCAGCGCAGCTAATAAACGTGATTGTTGCCTGTAGTCCCTCTTTCATTGACAAGACTATCCAATAAGCAAATCAGCTGTTCACTAATCCACTTAAGAACTGTCTGTCACACTAGAATTCTAATCAGAGTTAACTGCGCTGGTAATCCCGATTAATGCCGCCGTCTATCTATGCTATTACGAATGCGCTGTGGAAACAGGGTACTTTTTGAATTACCTAGCGAATTACGAAAACAAAGCATAAATTCACATATACATATATAAATATGTGTTCGTTAACAGCAGTCGTTTTTATTAGCAAATAATGGATAAGCAGTAAGAGTGACTTTATCAGAGCAGTTCCTTTAGAAGCCCCTCGCATCTTCTCATTTGTATTTAACAAGGTTCAGATTCATGAACGAATATTGAAGTGCGATTATTCTTTGTCGAGGCAGGGCTCTGATTTTCATTTGCCCAATTCAGAATGGAATTTAAGACTTCATCAGCTAAACTTCAGTTACAGTACACAAATGTATAAAGCGTGATCAGATTGGAGGCACTTTTCCAGTAAGGTTTTTTTGACAGATGACGCGTGACTAGTGTCAAACTAAATACATAATTTTTTTCAGTATTCACTGACATTTCATCATGGAACGACTTACGCTTTAACAAAGTTTACAAATCGTAAAATTTTATTACGAAAATCGACGCTCTGTGAAAAGTGTTCATCAACGATTTTTTTTCAGCGTTGATACCGATTTTCGGCTTAATGGCTACGTCTATAAGCAAAATTGGCATATGTGGACTGAAGTGTAACCTGAAGCCATTCAATAACAGCCATTACATCCATTGAAAACAACCGTTTGGTGCGCTCTATGGGCTTGAGGGGTCATTTTTTTTCCTTGTTCACTCCTCTCGGCAGCATAGGGCCTCGTCAAGACATTTGCCTTGCGTTGGTTATGTTAATCTATTTGATTTCTGACAGGGTTGGTGATTAGAATGGAGGAATCATCATCGACTCACATTTCTTCAAAGACAAGGCTGGCGTCAATGTAACCGTGAATGACGAACGATGATGACAAACGACGTTTTGATGCCGGAAATTGAAGCCCGTGATCTCCACAATATTTGGCTCCAATAATACGGCGCTACTTGCCACACAATGGATGTAAGGCGTTGTCGTTTCGGTGAGTAATTTATCTCTCGTTTCGGACCAGTGGATTGGTGGATTGGCCACCAAGATTGTATGATACACACCTTTGGACTTTTATTTGTGGGACTTTATTTCACGTAAAGCCTAAATGCTTTGTGGATAAGCCAACTTCGATTGAAGGCATTGGAAGCTAACATTACTAAAACTACGCACGGGATACCGACTGAAATCCTCCAGCGAGTCGTTCAAAATTGATGTTTACGGTTGGCGGAATTACCGCGCAGTTGCGATCAACGTTTGAAATTGATTATCTTTAAGAAATATATGTCTTGAATGGTTCTACACAAAAATAATAAACAATTGCCGAATTGCAAGCATAGTTGAATGAAGATGATGGTCAAACACAAGAAATGATAGCAGAGCAGTTGGGAGTGACCCAAAAAACCATTTCCAAACGTTTGAAAGACATGGGTATGATTTTAAAGGTCGGAAGATGGGTGTCGCATGAACTGACTGAAAGGCAGCAAGAGAACTGCTCTCCCGGTTCAAAAGGAAGTCTTTTTTGCATTGAATCGTTACGGGTGATGAAAAATGGGTGTATTTCTCCAATCCCAAGCGTATGGTCCGCCCGGCCACAAGCTAAAGAAAACCGATTTGGCCGCAAGGCAATGCTGTGTGGTTTTTGGGATCAGCGTGGTATGATTTGGTACGAGCTATTAAAACCAGGTAAAACAGTTGACTGTGCACGCTACTAACGACAATTGGCCGATTTGAACAGCGCTATACACCAAAAACTCCCAGAATATGCCGATCGGCGTTACAAAGTAATTTTTTTTTGATGACAATGCACGGCCACATCGAACAAGAGCGAAACGGGAATTGGTGGAGACGTACGATTGGGAACCGCTGGTGCATGCGGCGTACTCACCAGACTTGGCGCCTTCCGATTATCATTTGTTTGCATCGATGGGCCACGCACTTTCCGAGCAGCGCTTCAATTCTCACGAAGAAGCCAAAAAATGGCTCGATGATTGGTTTGCGGCCAAAGACGGCAAATTTTTTTGGCGCGGCATCCACAAATTGCCAGAGAGATGGGAAAAATGTGTCGCTAGCGATGGCTATTATTTTGAAGATTAAATTTTTTACCATTTTTTGTTAATAAACGTTTGAAATTGAAAAAAAGTCTCATTTCATAGGTATACATCTGGTTCATGTATGCACACATAACTCTCTTTTGCTGAAAGAATGCCATAACCCAAGAATTTGTTTTTGAAAATTAGCCTTTACGCTTATTTATAGAAGAAAAGTAAATATGTAGGAACTTTTAAAGCGAATTTTCAGTATGCCCTTCTTTTAGTAAACGGGCGATATGTCTGATGTAAAAGAAAAATAAAAACTTTGCGAAGTATTCCTACGGCTACCTGAGTAAGTAAACGCCACTACTTAGAGAAAATTTGCAAAGTAAACCAACAAAATTAGAAAATAGCCAAGGCAGAACTAACCAAAACACCCAAAGTAAAATAACTTTCATTGCTATTGCATTGTATTTGTAGTTCATACATACATGGGGGCGCCAATGTCAACATCAGTTCAGAGATAATAATCAGTTGAAACTCAAGCCTATAAACATTGCCACCGGCCAAACACATACTTGCAGTTCTGTCTTGTTATATATTTTTTTCTATTATTTCTCTGCCTTTTTGTTACCAACTTTCCTCCACTTAGGTTTGTCGCTGCGGTTGTGGTAGTTGCGGTGGTTTTGTGCTCAAGTCTGCGCCTCGAGTTACGAGCAAATAAGAATGTATGCGTGTGTGCATGCACACAATTGTTGGCGCGCCATTTTCCTTTGGGCCGACCACTGTCGCAATGTTAAGGTTGGTCGCAAAAAAAAAAAAAACATACAACAAACAACCAGTATCGGTGCAAGAGACGCCGAGAAAAGCGTTGAAAATGTGGCTGGCACTTTTAAAGTGCGCTCAAGTGTGGCTAAATGTACTCGGCTAATTTAGTGTGACTTGATGTATGTGTGTGTGTTACTTGCGACACTAGTGTACAGTAGCGTAGATGGGAGAGATCAAGAGGACGGACCTCTTGCAGCTAAAGTAAAGTGTGGTAAATGGAATGAGTTATGTAATATCGCCATCATATTTCTCTTAGCCGACTGTCGGTGTCTCACAATAATTTTCGAAGAAATTCAAAGACCTATGCGCATCAACCCAGAAAAACACTTTAACCAAATCTAATATCCTGCATGCCAAAAGATTTTCTTTAGAAGCACGCCAAAAATTTCGCTTGTCAGAGCTACATTCATCAACCTCCTGCTGTAAACCCAAGCTCGCTGCCATGTTTTGGAACCTTTATAGGCAACTTCGACACAACTGAAACTGACCACCGCCTCATGGCCTTAGACAGCCACCCAATCACTTCAGGGGTAGTCGAGTCCTGTACATCTAGGCTGAACTATGTCGGTAGATATAATAGCTTGATGCTAACATGGGTCCCGGGACACATGGGTATCGTGGGCAACGAGACCTCTGACTCTTTAGCTAGGATGGACTCATTAGGCACACTTTTTTGGCCCGGAACTCGTTCTGCCACTCCCTTCTGCAGTCATCAAAGCCACGGTTAGCTAATGGGTTACTACAACCCACAAGCGAGCTTGGCAGGCTGAGAGAGGCTGCAGATGGACTAAACTGATGTTATCTGTCATGTCCGACCGACTGTTGCAAATCCTCCTGTCATTAAGCAGAAGGGACTGCAGACAGCTGGTTGGACTGATGGAGAACCACTTTCTGTGGGCGAAGCACATGGAAAAGGGAGGCATCTCACGCTTCCTGTGCGTCTGCCCCACCTTCGCTCGAATCAGGTTTGAAGCCTTTGGCAGTGATATGTTAAAAACGACCACCTTGGCTCCTTGGACCCACAAGATCTACTCACATTTCTTCGGAGGTCGGGTAGATTTTATGAAAGTTAAAAGGGAATGCAGTACAATGGACTTAATTGTGTCTGAGTGCTGTACTTGTTAGTTGTCCTGACAAAAAAAAAAGACCATTGCAGGGTAAATATGGGCTGATTACCGCCCAACCCATGCCGCTTCCATGAGAATAACCATTTTTCCTCCAAAGCCAGGAGTGTATCTAATCAGATCTTGAAATTTCTGACTGCTTTGCGCTTTCAAGCGTACAATGACTTCTTTTCTGCTCGGAAGGGGTTCTTTCCTTGTTAAAGTGTGTTGTTGTTGCACAAGATTACTAAACCCTGTCAGTTCGATGTAGTCACCGGTCGTCTTCGCCTAACTCATCTAACGGTAGACCCAGAAAACGTGCTGTTTCGACAGGCTGGGTTCAGAGGGAGAGGGATGTTGGGTGAGTATGTTTGAGAGGGCATGTGAACAGGTGCTTAGTGTCGTGCGATGTGCCTTCACATACTGAACATATATTGAGTATGTCGCGGTCAATTCTGGATAAGAAGGAGCTCAACCTACTATCTACTCTGGATAGGTAGGAGTTTAGTCTGCTAGAGTATCCAGAACACAATTGGGCCAAAGTACAGGAATTTCGCGAGACAGCATAAACTCTTCGGCTAAAATAGGTGGTAGTTGGACTGCTATAACGGCATTCGAGGGTTGAGAGTTAAGAAAGGTGATAAGGGTTTCTGAATGAATGTCATTTAGTGATTTTCTGCCTACTGGCCGGTCCAGAAGTTGCAGTTGTGTTTAGTTCTGAATCTTGTCAGTGTAGTTGAAGAGATGGCTCCTGAAATGCCTGGGAGGTGGCTTAGTGGGTTGTCGTTCTGCGCTCTGATTAAATTTGGGCAGACCATGATACTGGTTGTATAAACTTCAGGACAGTGTCAATATTTAATGGGCATCTGGCTCTTTTAGTCATAGTTTTATTCGCCGTTTTCACAACTATTTCTGCAACCCTGCTAATACTAGATCAGATGTTTGAGATGAACGGTAGACATCTCACATGGACTCCTAAAATCAAAATCGGGCGTGGAATTTAAAAATGAAGTACGAAGCTAATTTTATTAGCCAGTTAGTTAGTTAGGGGATGAAACTCTAACTCTCACCAGGCTGATTTGATGCGAGTTTTGAAACAACGTAGGCTTATCTCTGGACATAATAGGGATAATTGGAAGAATAGGAATAAATGACTAATAGATACAGAAAAAAACGGCATAGTACGATGAATTCGCTCGTTAATAACCGAAAAATGAAAAACAATGCAGGTTAAGTAAGATGGTTACCCATGCGAGGACCGATTTGGACGTATATACCTACAGCGTACGCCAGCTGAGCAGAGGAGGCAGAGATGATACCACCTGATCCTCCAGACAACTGTTGCAAAAAGGACTAGAAGCGATACCCAGGACTAGAAGCGATACCCAGTCTCACTAGCGCACCATATCCATTAAGGGCACCCACACAATTTGAGAGCTGCGGCTTTATTAGCTATAGAAACTTCCTTGATTGCTCCCGATCTACCCTTGTTCTATCAGACCATATCCAGTAAGGGTACTCACCAAATTTGAGTGCTGTAGCTTTATTAGCCTTAGAAGTTCTCTTGAACTCGCCTAACCTACCCGTGGCCAGAAGGATCTCGCGACTTTGTATGAAAAATCGCTTCACCGTGCAGCTAGAAGGTAATCAATGTACACAAGACCCTCTCCTCTTTACCTGAGTTCACACTTTTCGTAACCCATTCGGCATTACGTGTAATTTCAATGTTCAAAGGGTTACCAGCAGCGTTTTTTGGTTTTGTTGATGTAATCAAATAATAGCTCATTTGTGAAGATGAATAGATCATAGGTGAACTCACCCTCCCCAAGTAGCACTATAGCGCCATTTTGATATCCAACGAGTAGATATCTACAATCAACCCGAGCTGTTGAAGTAATGGAGAAGATTGATGGGATTTAGGTTGGCGCACTGCCCCAGGCAGTCGAAAAAGGAGCACCCAGTGACCTTAATCGTCAATCAAACCCAGGCATTCACAGAGAAAGAGCTCAACAGACTCCTTCTCTGATAGGCCCTCATAGCTTCTTCAATGGAGGTTAAATGGTAAACCATGCATTTCCGCGTGAGAGCCGATTATTCAGTGACCGATAAACATAGTTAAACGTTAGGAAATTGAAGGACTCTGTCTAATGTTCTGTGGCCAAAGGGGTTTCGAAATAGTACATGAAGAAATGGAGCTCCATCTTTTCTGCGCTTTCCTGAGAAATAAGTAGTGCCTCTTCCTTATTCCTCTTTAACAACAGTAAGGATGCTGTTGACCGGGCAGAAGATCTCTGAGACCAATTCAGTCCCCTAGCGGGCAAGCTCACCAGCTATTTTATTTCCCTCTGTGTTCCTATGCCTTGGAACTCAGATCAGAGAAATGTTACCTGTACTTCCAAGAGATTTGACCTCCTCTTTACAGGTGTTCACTGATTTGGATCTGCACCATGACCTCGTCAGAGTCTTGATCGGAAAAAATGTGGATATCTCCCTCGCTACCGCTTTCCTTAAACATTCTGCATGCCAGCAGGATCGCAAAACCAACAGCCTGAAAAACACAAGCAGTATTCGGGAATTTTAAGGAAATAGATACATTTTCTGATTTAGAGAAAAATCTGCTCCGTTTCCTAATTCCATCTTGGAGCCGTCAGTGAAAACAGAGGTAGAATTTGTGAAACATTTAGCAAATTATTTAAAAAAAAAAATGGCAACAATGTGGGAGATTAATTTTTGCAGAATTCATTTTCCTTTTTCCAGAATCCTTTTTAAAGTTCCAATTTTTTTTTTAAATAATTATAAAAAAATTTTAAATGGGAAAATGAGATAGTTTTCAGCAAAGGTTGTTTCGGAAATATTTCATACCACCTTTCCCCAAAGTAACTTTCTAAAGCGCCAAACAGACGGACGTGGCGATTTCAAATTGAATTATAATAAAATATTTCGAGAATAAATAAAGGGTTTTCCAAAAACAGGTGTTATTTTCAATAGCCCGATATTTCGGTAGATGTCACTTTTGAAGCCGTCATTTTTTGATATTTGACACGCTTAAACAATGCATAGAAATTATCAAAATTCACTATAAAAATGGTGAAAATTTGTCAGAGAGAGTTCGTAAAACTCGAACATTTTTGGCTCATCGTGAAGCACCTTGGCGGACCGCAATACAGAAATTGGTGAAAAAATTCGAGCTGTTGGTACAAGTTAGTGATGTGAATAATAAAACCCGAGCACGAACAGCCGAAAAATTGCTGTTGTAGCCGAAAGTGTTGAAGAAAAACCAGGTTGGTCAATTCCTCGTCCTTCTTTGGATTTAGGCATTCCACAAACGTCATTACACCGTATTTTGTATAAAGATTTGGGTCTTAAGGCTTATAAAGTCCAGTTAACACAAGAACTCAAGCCGGCCGATCATCAGAAACGTCGTGTCTTTGCTGATTGGGTCATTGAAATGCATGAAAATGATCCGGAATTCCATCGAAAAATCATCTTGAGTGATGAGGCACATTTCTACCTCGGTGGCTTCGGCAACAAGCAAAATTGTCGGATCTGGGGCTCAGAAAATTCCAGAGTTATTGTTGAAAAGCCTCTCTATCCTCAACGTGTAACTGTTTGGTGCGGTTTATGGTCCGGCGGAGTTATTGGACCTTACTTTTTCGAAAATGAAGCTGGAGCAACAGTTGCGGTGAATGGATTGCGCTATCGAAAGATGAACAACGATTTTTTATGGCCGGAATCGGATGGTATTGATCTGGACAACGTTTATTTTCAACAAGACGGCGCTGCGTGCCACTCAAGCAACGAAACCATTGATCTTTTACGGGAAGAGGCCTCCAATAACACCTCTTATTGGAAAACCCTTTATAATACGCCCACAAATGAAATACAAAATTTCAATTCAAAGCAAAAGAAAAAAAGCAGGGCTTAAGGGTTAAGCTAAAAATTTAGTCAGTGAACTTTTACTCCAATGGATACCGGAGGGAGATCTACTAATCACAGGAATACCCATATGTCGTAACATATGACTCCTAAAAATTCCTCATTTATAATACTTACATATACCTAAATCGATTTCTCTCCTCCTCACCAAAAATTTACCCACGCGCCTGCTCGTATCGGCTGGTGGTTAGTGAGTAGGAAGCCCCTGGGTGCTTTTCAGTGCAATACTGTCATACGGGTTGCTCGCTCTCGTTTTGGGTAAACGGATTTTTATCTCAACTTATTTTGGAATTAGCATTTTGCAACGCTTGCAGGTAGCGCCACTGATTTTCACCAGGGCGTGCATGTGTGTGTGTGTGTGTAAGCTTCTGGTATGCGAGTGGCTATTTTTCTTCTATTTTTTTTTTTTTTTTTCATGAGCAATGTGTGAAATTTCCTTTCTTATATTTGCTAATCGCATTCGCCCTTTATTTTCTTCAGGTACAAAGTTTATCGCCATTTTTTGTTGCTGGCCAGTTAAATTGAAATTGAAATTAAGCTCGTAAAGTTGAATGATAAGCGGCATTTATTTGGACTGGCATAAAAAAGGTCATTACTACTATTTTTCACACCTTGCATAAATTTGCTCTTTGACACTGACATTGTCGTTTGATTGCCAGTTGTGTGCCTCAATTGCGTGGCAGGCAGCCTTTGCTATTTAAATAAATTCAACCATTTTTGTGCGAGGAAGAAAAGAAAATTACAATTGGCTGGCCAAATTTATGCAAGCAAATGGGAGTAGAGTTGGGAAAAATAAATTTTAAGGTGTGTTATTTAGGCTACTTATTTAGATTTTATGGGCTGTCGCGCAATGGAGGTAGGTAACGAACTGCTCTTTGTGGTATTTACATAGTTTTTAAATTTATTATAATTAAAGGTGGCAATGAATATTCGAGTCAATTAGAGAATAACTAAAATAAATTTGGTTCTACTTGAAGTTAAAGGTGCACAAATAATTTTTCGGTTTTCCTTAGATTTTCAAAAAGGCCAATTTTTCAGCAGTTATTTTATAAATAGTTTGGTTATGTAGATCGCATGGCGTATTTCCATTGCCGCTACTTACTTTGACGCCTCTCTGTGTTTCATTTGCCAAGCTAAATCTCAATTCCGTTTTTTAAGTCTACCCTAAATTTCATTCGATTTTCGTGAACCAGCTTCTCTATTTGAACACAAAAGAGCCCAAGGGGCTTAGTCCAGATTTTTGTCAGTTCTGGTGTCGAATTGCATCGACTAATTAATGTACGGCACAGCACAGTTGAGAGAATACAGAAGATGTGGCCAGATCGTTAATCGGCTCTCAGCGATTTTGATTTGAGTCGTCATTGGTTACGTCATAAATCGGGTTATGGGCCAACGAAATAACATAAGCGAAGGGTATGTTGAGTTTTTTCGCATATCACCCACACTGATGCCTTTAAAATTGCCGAGAGCCGGTTACCGGTCTGACGTTGGTCACACCACTGCATTCCGTACATCTCATTTTATTCGCCTCTCTTCCTCTCTGTCAAATTCTTTTTGACATAACAGCCAAAGTTATAGTCTTTGAAAATGCTCTCTGTAGGATCCATGTCCCGTCAGGAATTGTGTCAGGTAGTAATATGTCATCACGTCTTCTCTCAACCCATGCCTGCACGTTTCTGATGAGTTGCGTATGCGTCCACCTCCTTTTTGACGCTAGGTCCAAGCGATTTTGCCACTCATTTTAGCTCCCCTGTCTTTCTTCCTTACGCTCTTCCGCCGTTAGTCGTTCGTTTAGGCTTTTGGCTTTGTTGTATACTCTACCCAGAGGCCATTGTATCTGGTGGCATGATATTCGATATGACACTGCCCGATATGATGATATCCGAAATCACAGTCAACTCTAAGGGCAATTAGTCTAAAAACTATTTCCGCCACCTTCGCGTATGTTTTTCATATCAGGGCTTTCCCCCATATGCGTGCTGCTGTTACTGTTTAATTATTAGTACGCTCATGACCATAAGTAACCCAATGGCACTTCGTAAATGACGTGCCGCCTCCGCTTATTTGTGTAAACTGGTGAACCAAAAAAATGAAAAAAAAAAAACGCAGAGTTGGATCAGGTCGGCAGCAATTATTTTCTGAGTTGGAAGATTGCATCTGGGAATGGATTGCAGGAAGGAGAGCAATGGCTTTGGTTGTGCACATGGCTGATATTTAAATGTTTGCCCTTGAAACAGCAATTGAATTTGATATAGCCACAGAAGAATTTAGAGCATCGACACACTGATTGAACAACTATCTTAAACTATCTATCATGCACTTGCGTTTAAGCTTTTTTGGTGATGGCATCGATTTTCCGTAATACCAACTCTCCAACATGATTGCTATGGATGGGACCACCAAGGAGCTCAAGCGACAGTTCACCACAAGGCTTCTTTGTCAATTTACGTTCCTTCTACCGGTTACGATAGTGCACGTGCTACCTGTATTTTGGCGATTCGTCTAGATGGCAAGTAAGTATCGCCATTTTTAATCACTAAAGGTAAAAAACAACAGATTCAATGTGTTTTAGGAATTTATGTCATTGAAAGTGAAAAAGCCTGGTGCACCCAAGCAGTTATAAGAAAGTGAGTTGATTTTATGCAGCCACCACTGTTGAGGTGTCAGAAAAGAGGTTTACTAGTTTGGGATTCAGCCAGTACTCACCGCGCTAAAGACATGAAAAACTTTCTTGCTGAGAGGTCAAAGATTGATCAAATAATGATTTCGGCTGGAATGACTGGTTACCTCCAGACATTTGACATTGCAATAAACAAGTCATTCAAGGATCATTTGCGGATGGAAATCATTGAATATATTGAAAACTGAATGGTGAGAAATCATCGAGGAAATTTTGTAAAACCTCAAAAAAATTCATGGGACAAAATAATTGTTTCCAATGCATTACGAAGAGTCTACTTGGACAAGAAGTATTCATTTAAGGATAGCTATATCGCAGGACATGAGAGATTCGGACCAATGATTCAACAGGAAATGGATTTGGAAGAACATCGAAATATAATTCAGAATTTTATTTTTGACGATGTTCCAGAAGTAGATGACATGGCTATAATTGAATAAATTTAAATTTCCGTATTCTGTGTAAAATAAAATTATATAAATATACTTTTATTTTTGCCCTCCCCCGAAAATAAGCCCTAGCCCGTATTTTGGACCAAACAAGAAATTAAGTAAGTGCCTTATTTTCGCAAAAAGTCGGTAACAAATATTTACAAGTTTGGTTCCGTTTTCTAGGAGACGCGATATATAGATAATAAAGGGTGGTTAAGTTTCAAGGGCCGGTATTGATTTTGAATAAAGTACAATTTTTTTAGGAACTTATTCTCATTTCTCTTTATTATGATAACACTAGTATAGCTCAATTACGTATAGAACAAAATATTGGCCAAATGATCGCCACGGCCTCGGCGGCACACCTCCAAAGATCAGCAAATGCAAATAGTTCCTTATCTAAAGGGTGGTTATGTTCCAAGAGCCGGTGTTGATTTTGAATAAAATACAACTTTATTGAGAAATTATTGTCATTTCTCTTTGTTATGGTATAGCTCAACTACGCATAAAACAAAATATTGGCCAAATGGCCGCGGCACACCTCCATCCGATGGTCCAAATTTTCGATGACGCTGAGGCATAATTGAGGTTCTATGCCGTTAATGTGCCGAATTATCTCATCCTTTAGTTCTTTAATTGTTTGCTGGCTTATCGAAGTACACCCTTTCTTTCACATAACCCCAAAGAAAGAAGTCCAACGATGTCGTTGACATTTAGGTGTGGTTCACATTCAACATCGGCCCTTGAAATTTAACCACCCTTTATAAAAAATCTCAATAAAGCCAAATCCGCTCATGCGCATCTAAGTTTTCAATTTCTATAAATTTATAAATACGAACACTCATACATATGCCGGCACGAGAATCTACATTAATAAAGGCCAATGACTGTGTTTTTAATTTGGGATCCCGTTATTCCCAAAACTCAAATATCTTTCACCTAATGCTTCTCATTAGTCTGCAAAATAAAAATGAAAAAGTTATAATCGTAAAATTAGGTTAAACAGAGCCCGCAGGTGACAAAGCCCGCACACAAATTCAAACACACATTTAAATATGTGCACAAGCCAGTGGTTGTTGAAGAATCATTTGCTGTGGTTTTTAGCATGAATTTGCATATTAATGTGTGTACTTTGAGCTATCTGTCTAACTGGCTGAATGTTTATTTGTCTGGCAAAAAGTGTTTACATTCTTATAATTATCAAAGCATAACGTTGGACACACACGAGTACATATTTACATACATACTTGTACTATGTGCTTGCTCAAGTATGTTACATGTGCCCAACTCTGTCTGGTCATCAAGTAGAAAGGCGTTTGTAAACCACTAAACAACTATAGAGTTGTGTAAATCAGGTGTGTGTCCTGAGGTAAAATGAGCAGAAGTACTTGTATTATAGAGTACGATGTGAAAAAATAGTTAAATAATACGAGTTTAGTAAATTAATAAAATAATTTGTGTGTATGTATGCGATTTTGTGTCATAAACACAATTCTATGCAGGCTGGTTGGTGTGCTGAAAGCTTCTATGACTCAGCCTCGAAATCCCATGGACCAAAAAGTACTACCTTGAACTGAGTAAGCTATTGAGGAGTAAAGTATTTTCTTGACTGGAAGCTTAGAAGATCAGTACAGCCAAGAGAAATAATTTTGAGAAAAATTATGGACCTTTACTATGTAAGTATGTATGAACTTTACAGCGGCATAAACACAATGAAGCAATTAAGGGCTGAGGGGCTCCACTAGCGAAACCATCTAGTAGAAATGTATGCAATCAGGTGAAAGGAGGCTGGCCTCTGGAGGCAATCTCTTAAGGTACATGTAAGGACTGCGCAAAAGTGGTTTTCAAAATTCCGAAGTGGTAACTGCGACGTGGAGGATGCCCCGCGCGCTGATTGTCCTGAAGTCTTTAACTCCGACGCCTTGCTCGAACTCGTGGAAGCTGAGCCAAATTTGACAGTCGATATGATAGCTCAGAGGTTAAATTTATAAAAAAGAAACACCAAAACCCACCCCTAGAGATGGCCTTCACCTCAAGAAGATTCTCCTGTCTATTTGGTGGGATATGGCCGGTATTGTTTATTGTGAACTTTTGGAACCAAACCAGACGATAACTGCTGATTATTATTCCCATCAGCTATCAAACCTGAATGAGGCACTCAACAAATACTGACCGTCTTTCGTTAATAGACGCAAAGTTTTGTTTCACCACGACTACGCAAGACCTCATACCGCAAGGCAAACATTTGCGAGCTGAACGAGGTCGGATGGGAGCTAATGCCGCATCCACCATACACTCCGGATATTGCACCTTGTGATTATCACCTTTTCCGTGGACTTCAATCTCATATGAGCAACAGGAACTACTCCTCAAAAGAAGCTATAAAAAGGGATATCGAAGCGTATTTTGGCTCCAAGGACAAACAATTTTCAGAGCAGGGAATTAAAAATTTGGCCAAAACGTTGGGAAGACATTGTAAATAATGAAGGAAAATATATTTGTGATTAATAAATACTTTGAACATCTTTTTTATTAATTTTAAAACCACCTTTAAAAACGCACGAACTTATGGACTGACCTGATTTTTCTTTAAAATTGTCGAACACTGCTAGTGTTTTTCGGGCAGACGTCTTTTCGATTTTGCTGGCATATTAAATGCATAAGGAACGTGAGAGCAAGGGAGATATTAAATTTTTTTCCGAAAGTCAAGCCGCGATCGAGGCTCTGACGACGCCATGATGCAGATCCAAACTAGTAAATTTCTGTAAGGAGGAGATGAAATCTCTTGGGTGTGCAGGTAATATTTCCCTGATCTGGGTTCCAGGACATAGGAACATAGAGGGAAATGAAATTGCTGATAGGCTTGCCAGGAAGGGCTCGACTGAATTGGTCTCAGAGATTTTCTGCCTAGTTCTCGGCATACCCCTTACTGTTGTTAAAGAGAAATAAGAAAGAGGCGCAACTTATTTCTCAGTAAAGCGCAGAAGAGGTGGAGCTTTTGGCCACAGTATAATGGACGCAGGACTGAGAAAGTGCTGGGGACTCACCCGCTATTAAAATTTCGAACTCTTTTACCGGTCATTGGACGAACGGCGCACACGCATAAAAGCTTGGTTTATCATTTAATGCTCATTGCACAAGCTGAGCGACCTTTCAGAGAAGGAGCCTAGGGCAGTGCGCCAACTTAAGGTAGTAGTCTGGTAACTTATTTTGAAAATTTCGAATTTCGGTTTTTTACATATTTTGAAAGTGCGATATATTGGTAATATACTGTACAAATTTTAGACCGAAATTCGAAATATTGACGAAATTATAGCACATACATGAGAGCGGCTTGTACTTGCGCGCGCTAAGCCGCTAAAACTTTAAACGCGTTTTTCTCAAAACAACGTTTTTCCGGATGGCCGTCGTGAAAACAAATTTTCTATCTAACGGATTGAGCTGAAATTTAGATATGTTTTTCTACACATCAATAGTTCTGGCGGGTAGTAGATTTAATTTATTTCGTCACCAAATTTCAATTTTTTAGTCCGATTTCCACTTTAAAAAAATACAATTTTCTTAAGAAGTCCGCCATTTTGTTATTTTTTGTCAAAATCATAATTTTCTCTTACTACCCGCCAGAACGACAAGCACACTGATTAATAAGCAATTTGTTTTTTCTGTTTCAGATGACCACAAGTGACGAAATCACGCCGGCCAGCCACTGTACTTCTTTTTTTTTTGCCGCTTGCTGCAGTGTACAAAAATAGTATCAAAACTTAAAAAAAAACAAATTTTTTTTTGTACACCTTCTGATACCTTTAATAACATATCAGAAAATCAAACCGATTGAATTTTATTTTCCCTTCCAAAAAATGTCCCAAACATGGCCTCAAAAAACGTGTAAGCTACCAGACTACTAAATACCTTAAATCCCATCAATTTTCTCCATTGCATCAACAGCTCTGGCTGGCTGTAGGTATCTGCCTGTTGGAGGCCTCATAATGGTATCAAAATGGTGCTTAAGTGTTACTTGGGAAATGTCAGAGGGTACTTCAACCATTTCATCTACCTTTATTAAAGGAACTAGTCTTAGTCTATCTTTTGCTTTTATTGTACTAAAAGCCAAAAGACTTTGTGTTTTTCATGTGACGTTCTCACGCTGGAAGTTGGTGCTAAGAACTTTCATTATTCGCGATACTAGAATAATTTTTGAATCATGAGTCTTGTTGCCCTTCTCCTGTTAAATTATCTCACTTTGATGTGAGATATGACTTGGGGGCGTAGTAAATTCTCTGCCACCACATACAAGTATTAAATGCCTATGACGGCCGTCATAAAGTCATCTGATCCTCGGATAATATAGACATTCGTAAGCTTGATACTTTTTATTATCTAGCGATTTTAAATGTACATTTGTAAAAACTTGTATTGAATGGTTATGCAAATTCACAATTAAAGTTAATAAATGCTATTTTTTATTACCATATGCATATACTCATATACATATGTACATATATTTTAATACTGACAGCTTGTGCAATTAAGGTTTATAAAATGGGAAAATATCATTGATTGCGCTGGCAAATATTCTAGTAATTTGTAATGAAGCTGGCTTACACATTTGCCTATGCATTGGTACTTAGTCATTTTGATGGATTAACCTTTTGCCCCATAATGGGTTCCAAAGTGCGAATTCTGTCATGCTGAAATCACAAGACTACCTCTTCACAATGAATTTGCGATAAATCACTTCACGAATATCGCATTCTTGGTAGAAGCTGCAGGCTTAGAGTATAAAATTTCATCAAATTCGTACTGCAATTAATTTCAACAGCTAAACTTCTCGTTTTTCGCTGAAGGTGGATCGCGCATTCAAGATTTTTCAAATCTGCCGTAGAGCCTTTGGTGAGATCTAAGGTCGGAAACCTGCTGTGGTCCTGTGGACATACACAGCACTTATCAGACCAATCATCACTTATGTCTCTGCGGTTTGGTGGCGACGGGTCACCTTTAAGTCCACATGTCACGAACTGCACAAACTGCAAAGAAGTGTTTGTTTGCTTGTTGTGTTTCATCAACCTCCGATGATGTCCTTGATTTGCTCGCCTTAACATATAGCATGAAGCCTTAAAAGCAATGTGTAGACTCCACAAATATGGTTTTTAGCACGAAGACGCAACTTCGGGACACAGAGAAATCTTGAAGATGCTATCTGAGTGGTATCCATTGTTTTTGGCATCTAAGGACGATCTTATATCCGTAGTTTCATTTGGAAGAACATTTTATGTCAAAGTAATCCAGAGTGCATTCAAAGAAATTTGGCGGATATTTTTTTACCGATGGGTCCAGGAATGAAAAAGGCTCTGCACCCGGAAAATATCATTACGCTATGGAAGTAAAATATCATTACGCTCGGTGAGGACTGACTACATCGTCCCGACGGTAACATTCAATAGGAATTTTGCCACTCTCTTCCCATCTAGGTAAGAATGGAATAAGGGATTCTCACTAAATAACTTCGACACTACAGTCTATACAGATGGCAGTAAAATGGACTGTGGTGTTTACCTGGTATATATTCTCACAGACTTAAAATTAAGAAATCTGGGCGTCTCCCTAATACCAGCAGTGTCTTCTAGGCGGAAGACCTGACAATTGGGGAAGCTTGTAGGCTACTAATCACGGATTTTTCTTTTAAGAGCAATATCGCTATTCTCTCGGATAGCCAAACTGCAATCCAGGCAGCCTCTATGGTGGTGGAACATTGTAAGAATAGCCTCACCACCTTGAGTGAAAACCATAAAGTAAACTTAATCTGGGTCCCGGGACATCGGAATATTGAAGGTAACAAAAAAGCAGATGAACTGGCAAGAAGGGGATCTGCAATGAATAACGTTCTTGCAGTACCGGTATTCACACTATTAGGTGCAGTCAAGAGTACAATTTCCGTAAAATACCTCCGAATCGCTAATTGTAGATGGAGAGACCAGACGAAATGCAAAATTAGCAGAACGTTATGGTCAACCTACAACCTCAAACAATCGTCAACATTGTTAAACATGAAACGACGGGACGCATGGAGACTAACGACAGTCATAACTGGCTTTTGGACTGTTAGAGAACAAGCGGCAAAAATGGATACGAGGATGTGGCAATAAAATGGTGCGGAAGCGCTAGTTGGATTCTGGATGAATCGCCACTCTAACCAACCAACCAACCACATACGTATTAAGACTAGAATGTGAACAAATCGCAACTTTTATCATATCTTGGATATGGCAATGGTAAATGCGTATATTTTATATCACCGCCTACATAAAGGAGACACCACCTGTCAACTGCTTAACTCTCATAGTGAAGTCGCTGAATCAATGTGTTTGTTTGTTTCTGTCCAGTCCCGTGTTCTTGGTCGTCCATCATCACATCCGGCATCTCCTGAAGAAAACCTATTTTCCAAAAAATGATGTTACGTTACGACCCGATTGGTGATTGGTGTAAAATGTTAAATCGATCAGACAAAAAAAGCTGTAAAATGCGTTTTAATTTATGCAATTTAAGTACAAAAAGTTGTTCTTTTGAGTACCACAAAATAAAGAATAAAAGCAGAATTAATAATCAATACAAAAAAAATGATTAATGTGAAAAATGACTACTCTCTTTGGAAATGCAAAAAATATTTAATAAGACCAAACTGTCACGTTCGGTCAGTGAAAAATGCAAGTGACTCGTGGGCGAGAAGTGTTAAGGATAAATCTATAACATTTGCAAAACATCTATCCAGCACCTTTAAACCGTGCGAAAACCAATGCGATGACATATATTCTTCCTTAGATCAAGAAACCACTCTAATTCAATCAAGCGACTAGAAGACAAAAAGGCACGTGGATTTGATTTAACCACAGGGGAAGTATTAAAGCAACTACCCAACAAAAGTCTAGTAAGATTAGCCAATCTATTCAAGTAGAATTCACATATTGTTTCTTCATACCGGCCACAAATTTCAAAGCTATGATACTAGAAAAGCTCATTATAAATCGCTTGAAACCAATCATTGAATTTCGCAATGTGATGCCTTCGCACCAGTTTGGATTCCATTGTGAACACTCCACCATAGATCAGGAGCACTGAATTACAACTGAAATAGAAAAATCGTGTGAAGAGAAAACATATGCTCAGCAGTCTTCCTGGACGTCGCGCAAGCATTCAATGAGGTTTGGAATGAATGCCTTATCAACAAATTGAATTCATGTCTTCCACTTCAACACAGTGCATTTATGAAATCGTATGTAACTCAACGCTACTTTGGGCCACTTCTTTAACTTCTGTATACGAAAGATATACAATTACCTCCAAGCACTATGATCGCCACCTTTGCAATTCTTGTGGCAGGAAAAACCGCCGAAGTAGCGGCAACTAAACTTCAAACCGCTATAGACGCAGTAGAAAAATGGACGAAAATTTGGCGAATAAAATTAAACAGAAACAAATCTATTCATGTGACCTTCACCAATAAAAAAGCAAACCATCACCCAATAATGCTACAAGGTTCTCCAATTTCATACGCAAATACTACCAAATATCTTGGTATAACCCTCGATTTTAAGCTACGTTGGAAGGAGCATATAAAAATAAAACGAAGCGAACTTAATTTGAAGATACGAAAAATGAACTGGCTCATTGGACGGAATTCAAAACACTCCATATATAACAAAATAATGATACACAATCAAATTAACAAACCAGTGTGGTTGCCCCCGGTGCACACCTCCCTTGATGGAATATGGGTGGAGAAAGTTCCGCTTGGACTAAGCGAGGGCACACACTGATCCGTCGACGAGGGGATGAACTCAAAGTTTCCGAGGATGCTCGAGTGCCCATATGTGAGATTGCGCTTATAGCCCAAGCCCCTCAGCTTGATTGCGGTACGTGCAGCGGCAATTCTGCCTGCTATGTCTATAGGTACCACATTTAACATTACGTTAAGCGCTAGAGTAGGAGTAGTTCAAAGCGCCCCACTGATTCCAATGAGCGCAGCCCTTTGAACTCCGTCTAGCTTTTTGACTGATGTCATCCTCTCCAGAGAGTTCCGCCAGACAACGACTCCATATAACAAGTTTGGCTTTATTATGGTATTATAGAGCCAAAACACAACTGTAGGCGAGAGGACCCATCTTTTGCCAATTGCGCCTTTGCATCCATACAAGGCGATTGTTGTCTTCCTTATTCTCTCCTAAATGTTGGGCTTCCATGTTAGTTAGACCTAGGTACTTCACCTCGTCAGAAAGCACCAACAGCGCCCCCATTGAGGGGAGTTGAGCTCTGGGTATTTTATATTTCCTTGTGAAAAGGACGCGCTCTTCTTAAGAGGATTCACCGATAAGCCGCAGTCCACAGTACGTTCAGATATCCCTGCGTGAACGCGCACCTTGGTATATTCGCAATGTAGATATGCATCGTGACCTCAACATTCCTGAACTCGTTGAAGTTATTAAAACACATAAAAAAATGTACTTGTACAAAATAAAGGAAGAGTCTAATAAAAAGAGGGACTTCAAAATCGATTAATTTCATTAAAAATTAGTTTAGTAAAATGTGTGGAGATATAGAAAATAGAAAAATCTAACATTTGAGGGTTAAACTGTTTCAAAAGCCTCCATTTATACCCGCCTGGGCGAGCAGGTACAGCCAAGAGCCACTACTGCAGACGGCTTCTAATTGAGATCAAAGTATAGACAAATAAATAATAGCTGAAATTTAATTTATTGTTTCATTGTTAAACCAGCCATGAGCTCACAAAATATAAGTACGAAAACAAATTAAATATTTTTTTTATGTTATTTTTTATTTGTATAAAAATTTGAAATAATTTTTGTGTTTACTTTTTAATATTAAATTATTGTATCAGGCAGGTTAAGCAGAACTGGTGGCCGGAAGCAGAAAAAATTCGAGGACGGTGCATGATAAATTTGTGTATATGAAATTTTCTGCTCCAGTTGTGCAGTTTTGAAAAAAAAAAATTAAATCAAAAAAAAAAGAAGCTTGCTTAGGGCATCCAGCTGTGCAGTTTTGACAAAAAATTAAATATTGTAAAATCAAAAAAAGTTTGCTCAGAGAAAATAATATTCACATCCTAATTTGCTTGACAAAAAAAGTAAACAATAAAATATTTGTAGCATTGAATGTTGCACGTGGTAGAAATCAGCTGCTGGCGCGTGCTGAACATTGTTGGCAAAATAAAACAACCTCACAAAATAATGTGAATTAATAGCTTTGCGTGTGAACGTGTGGAAAGTAAACAATTACTGCGTTAAAGCGACAAATGTTAAATTAAAACTTCTGACGGGTGGAAAATTGCAAATAGAGGTAAACTTTTTGTTAATGGAAAAATTGTGATATTTTAAAATTTTAAATTTTTTCCAATTGCATATGAATATACATACACACGTACTAAAAGGAGTATGTAAAAATATAATACATCTATAGATTTTAATTGGTAAGGTCAACGGGTTTTTTTTTTTTTTTTTTTTTTTAACAATTACATTATTTCTCTAGCTTTTCACGAATTAAAAATGTATTCGAGGAAAAAAATGTATGCCCACTCATATTTACATTTACATGCGTATAAGTGCGCGATGCTGTTAATTTGCCTGACAATTGTGCACAAAGTAATTAAAACTCATTTTATATTGTCTGTTTGCAGTAATTAACTTGTAGTATTGGCTCATCGCTTGGCTTCGACTTTTGCCACAATTTTGAGGTTGCGACAGAAAAACCAAAAACACAAAATTTTTGCCATCAAATGTTGCTGAAAACACACATACGAGGGGCTGTTAAGATGATCGCGCGACCTAAGTTACTTAGCTCATCAGCTCGTTACTGATAACACTAAGCGCTTGAGTCATTGTTGGCATAAATAAACACCATATTTGGAGCACTGCGCAATGAGTAAATTTCTTTGTTGAAATAGAAAATACGCGAAATAAAATATGGAGTAAAATGGATAAATATGGTAATGGTAATGGTTGTACGGGTTAGGCTAAGGCCTTTATGCACTGCGATCTGATTGATCTGTTGTACGCCCCTAATTACTTAACTAAAGTGGTGGTTAAGTTTCAAAGGCCGGTATTGATTTTGAATAAAATATAATTTTTTTAGGAAATTATTGTCATTTCTCTTTATTATGATAATATTGGTATGGCTCAATTACATGTGAAACAAAATATTGGCCAAATAGCCTCCGCGGCCTCGGCGGCACACCTCCAACCGATGGTCCAAATTTTCGATAACGCTGAGGCATAATTGAGGTTTATTGCCGTTAATGTGACGAATTATCTCATTTTTTAGCTCTTGAATTGTTACTAGCTTATCGATGTACACCTTTTCTTTCAAATAACCTCAAACAAAGAAGTCCAACGGTGTCGTTGACGTTTAAGTGTGGTTCACATTCAACATCGGCCCTTGAAATTTAACCACACTTTATAATTATTTAGTGTATCGAGAAATCGAATCAGCTCATTAGGAGGGAGCAGTTGTAGGTCTCCCTCGTCTAGTAGCTACGAGCTCAGGATTCTATGTCTCCTGTGGCCTAATGCCGCACGGTTGGGGATTGAGTGTTCCATAGACTCCTCTTCATCACAGCAGGACCTGCATGATCTTGTAGCCTTTATTACAGGCAAAGTGACCTGTAAGTGCTCCAGAGAGTAATCTGAGATCCTTTTTATCGAGGGTTAGAGCAAGTTCAAAAACTTTTTGGAGTGTTTAAGGCCGCTTGTGCCGTTCCAGTGTTCCCTGATTTTAGTTTGGACCCATTTTTTGGTTTCCTGTTTTATATTAATTTGTTAAAGCCTAAAAATGTGGTTACTCCAATAAATAGCTATTCTGCCCCTGTTTTTGGCATAAAAGTCTGCCTTCTCGTTTCCCTCGTGACCCTCATGTCCTGGTACCCAAATCAGTGAGTCCTGATTGTGAGTGGCCAGTTTGTTGAATGGATTGTTACACTTTATTAGGACTTTTGACTTGAATGTGAAGCTATTCAAGGCTTTGAGAACCGATTGAGTGTCCGGAAGTATTTTAATTTTTACTTTCTCGAACTCTCTTTTGGATATGATTGCCACTATTTCCATTATGGCGAAGAGCTCTGCATGGAAAATCATGGTATCCGTACTTAGTGTTAGGGATTTGCGTGCTCTAGGCCCTACTATTCCTGCTTCTACTGCTTGGAGCGTTTTGGAACCATGTGTGTACCATTTTTGAGAGTCATCATTTCGCCATGTTCGGTTAGTGTTTCACTTTTCCCTAGACGGGAAGATAACTTTGTATCTCTTTATAAAATTGAGTAAGAGTTCCGTGTGATCATTCGCCTGGGTTATGCATACTGCATGTTGAACCCTGTTTAAGGTATTGAGGGGTCCTGTAAGATCTCCTGGTTTAAGTTTTTCTTTCATATGGAAATAGACTACTTGCATAATAGATTTAGTGAAGAGGCTGTTCTTCGACGCACTTAGGCCAGTTAGAGGCCCCTTGTGATACCATCGGAACTCTCTTATCCTTACTCTACTTGGTTCTCTCTAAATTATTGTGTGACCTTTATAAAGCTGGCTATACTATCTAGTTCGCGATTCGCAATATCTGCAATATTGTCCAGTAAAGCGAAACTGAGCAATCTCCTACATGAGAGCCATGGACACACATTTTCCCAGCAACGAGTCACCTAATGTATTAATCAACAATCGAACAGAAAAACCTAATTCTGACATTGAAGATATAATCACTGAAACTAGGTTAACCTGGGCAGTGAACACCTTTAAACCATTTAAAACACCAGGTCCAGATGGACTATTCCCAGCCCAAATACAACATTCACTCAACTATATTATGGAGTGGTGAACGGCTATATTCAAGGCTGCTATGAATCTTAAAAGTATTCCATCAGTTTGGAAAGAAGTTAAAGTTGTCTTTATTCATAAGGCAGGAAACAGTTCACACACAACATCCAAGGATTTATGAGTAGTATA
Source organism: Anastrepha fraterculus (assembly GCA_037575425.1). NCBI lineage: Eukaryota > Metazoa > Arthropoda > Insecta > Diptera > Tephritidae > Anastrepha > Anastrepha fraterculus. Next base: position 103,273 of record JAYXIM010000296.1, on the reverse strand, counting down.
TTATGTAAAGCTAACATCAACCCTAAAAAGCTTAGTATCTCACAACATGTGTACTGTAAAGGGAAATCTACAGAAATAGCACTTCACTCACTTGTTACAGAAATCGGGAAGTCAATTTATAGTAAGGAATACACACTAGCCTTCCTTGATATCGAGGGCACGTTTAACAACATCTTCCTGGATACCATAATAAAGGCACTGACTGATTTCGGGATCTCCGGGGCTCTGGTTGGGTTCATCAAAAACATGTTCATGAGCAGATTTATGGTCGCAACCCTAGGGACCTCGAAGATCAGGAAAAGAGTCAATGGAGGAACAGCTCAAGGCGGAGTGCTGCCCCATCTCCTCTGGGTGCTGGCAATAAACTTCTTGCTAAAGAGCCCAAGGGAGCATATGCGGAGGATGTTGCAATGGTAGTAAGAGGGAAATTTCCCAATACACTTTATGAAATTATGCAAGATTTACTACACATGGTACAAATTGAACAAAAGCAAATAGGCTTAGCATCAACCCTAAAAAAAATCAACTCATCTTATTTACTAGGAAACATAGAATTCTAAATATAACTCCTTCGACTCTAGGTGGAATGGCACTGTTATTCAGTGATGAGGCCCGCTACTTAGGTCTAATACTAGACAGAAAACTAAGACGGAAGTCAAATGTCGAAGATAGAGTAAAAAGACCGACAATAACACTCTACTCTTGTAAACAGCTAATAGGATTAAGTTTTGGTCTTTCCCCATCTATCGTATATTGGCTTTACACAACAATTGTACGACCATTCCTAACATACCAATCCCCCAGTCTTTGCATCTGCGGGACCCTTAGAACTACACCCACAGATGCACTAAATATTACCTATTACCAATAGAGCAGTTCGGCAAGCAAATACCTGCCAAGGTAGCTCTCAGATTAAGAGAAATCGGTCTACTCAGAACGAACGAGAGAGAACACCCTTCAATTTTAGCGAAATTCCACTGCATTCCTGGTACTACAGATTTCTGTAAGACTACGTAAGCGTACGGACGTGTACGGACGGTGTTCGATAGCTGCGTCTCGATATTCATTATTCGATTCCATATTCAAGTTTATTAAATATTCTTTTGTTTATTTCAAATATATAACCACTCGGTGTACTGTATTTTACACTTCTAAATGACGTATCCAAATACAAAGTACACCTTATTTGGGTGCCAGGCCACAGGAGTACAGTAATGGAACAACGGCCGATCAAAAAGCTTGTTAAGATTTAAAATTAAAAAAAAAATAGTAGTTCAGATTGCGAACTTACCAGCCGCCTCTCGTACGCCTTGTGTGCGCAGGCTTGGCAAATATGGCGGCATGGCTTAAGTTCTGTCGTAGTACGAGCATAAGCTTAAGTAGTTTTTTACTAGTTGCTATAATTCGCCAATGGGTAAATGTGTAAAATTAATTAGCTTGAATTAAAGTAATGAATTGTCGGCGTATTTCGTTACTTGTCCTGTGACGCTTTTTACTGTACTGCTTTACATCTGCGATTATGCGAGTGCAGCGATGTTGCAAGAAATAAATGCTTTTGTTTGTAAATATGAAATACTTAAATCTTGCATTGGTCGTAATTTTTGTGTAAAAAAACCTTCTTATTTTTAATTAGATAAATTTTTTGCTGTGTACTCCAATTATTTTAATGAATAATTGAGAAATTAAGAATTAATTAAGCGTGCAATTTAATTAAAATTGCGGTCAGTGTCGATGGTAAAATGGTTTGAGGTAATTTGCCTATTAGAGCCGGTTTAGTCGAATGTGGCTGAGTGTGTGGCGCAATGGGTAGTTATCTGAATATTAAAAGTATGTACAATAGTTTAATGCTAAGTGTGAGCATGGCAATCTGCGGTTATTTTACTTCCACCGCATTACTTCAATGTTTGAAGTTGCATCGTTTTTTGTTTTTTTTGTTTTGAGTTTGAGAATATTTCAAAATTCATCCATCCACGGCTCGGTTGCTAGACGAGTTCCATAATCATAAGGTAAGTACAGTTTGATCAACCACATCATCGAAAGCATTATATGCGACATTAAACTTCCTTCCGAGAGGTCTGCAGGCATGATATATCGTAGGCAGTGCGGCAATAAGACCCAACAATTTAAGTAAACACGCACCTCAGTCACCGTTTTGGAGCTTCCGGGACTGGTGGTTTAAGAGCATCCGCCTACACTTGCTACTTCCCTGCTACCATCAAGGGAATAGTGGGAACGGGACGATGTAAGACAAGGCGAGTCCATCCATGCATACACAGATGGCTCAAAGTTCGAGGGTAGAGTAGGCAGAAATGTATATTCCGAATATCCGGGCATCTCCTTCAGTTTTCGGCTTTCCGACTACTGTAGTGCCTTTCCGGCTCAACTGATGGCACTAATTAAAGCCACGACACTGGTATAGTGTGATGCGACGATACCTGGTGATGATATCTACATATTCACTGATTGTCAGGAGACAATTAAGTTCCTTACAAAGCAGTCGACAACCTCCAAGATAGCAATGAAATACCGCACACCTCTTAACGAGATGGCTGAGTTATTTCACCTAAAGGTAACATGGATTCCTGGCCATTGCGATATTGAGGTTAACTGCAGAGGCGATGAACTAGCGTAACTCTGCACCAGGTTGAATGAAGAGTACATGGACAATGACGTAGGCATATACTTCCAAACATGTAAGCTACTTATATTTGAGGAAATCGTAAGAACAGCGAATGGAAGATGGCGTAATGAAACCAGAACCTGCAGAAATGCCCGACAGTTGTGGCGGACTCTCAAAGCTAAAATCACAGAATCCCTGCTAAGCCAAAATAAGCACAGCCTTAGTACACTGATCTCAGTTAGAACGGGCACTGCCTAATAGGTAGGCACGCCCAGACAATGGATGTGCAAACACATGACTTCTACAGAAGCTGTCTAGATCTAGAAGGGGAAGAGATGATTTCGCACCTTCTGTGCCATTATTCCGAACTACTCAGAAGTACGGTAACTATTCTAGATAGAAAATTTTTGAATGAATTGGAAGAACTCAATTCTGCAGAAATCAGGAAAATGCAGAAAAAAGAATTGTTGGAGTAATTTTTGAAAAGCACACACTGTTTTTCAGAGATATAGAGACAATCCCCCCCCGCGGCATCACAATGGGCTATGAGCCCGAGTGTGTCCCACAGGACAACTGCTGCAGCCTAACCTATCGTGCGGGCGGGTGAAGAGACATGGCTAAATAGAGTCTCTCCCCCATTTCCCCATTATTCTAAGCATTTTGGTATAAATATGTCTATCTGGATTACTTTACGCTGTTAGATACCCTCGTTATGAGAACAAAATAAATCGTGCTGATGGGCACGAGGACATGAAACTCCTTTTTCTAGAACTTAATGTTTAAAAACTCTTTTCTCCAACCTTTTAATACGAGTTTTCTAAAGTACCTAAGCATAAGACTGGACCCAAGACTAACCTTGTGGGCCCAAATAAAACACGCAGCAGTGAAAGCCACTAAGATGGCATCGCTACGCAGTAGACTGATGGCAAACATAGGGGTATCATCCCAAAGGAAACGGGAAATAAAGATGGCTACCATCCGCCTCTCCGTTCTCTTATATGGAGCTGAATTATGGGCAAATGCGCTAAAGGAAATCATCGGCGCAAACTCCTAGCATCGGTACACCTTATCTCTGTTGCTCTGGGAGTTGTTTCTGTGTACCGCACAGTAACAGGGCCAGCAGCTTAAGTGATAAGTGGTTCAATAGCGATAGATTTACTAACCTTTGGGAGGAAAAATGTGTAGGCATTAAAGAACGAGAGGAGTAAGAAAGAGTAAGCAAACGTGCAGCGCCGAGCAGAAAATTATTTTGAGTGATGGAATTCCCTATTTGGACCTTTAAGCGTGCCATTGCGCGTCCGTTTGTAGACTAAAGCTGCCAAAGCTGTAGTTCAGAAGTGTTAAATATGTTTGACGGACGACGTCATTTGCAAAAATTATATATGTATCTTTCGATAGGGTGATTAATTTTGCGCCACCCAAGGAAAGGGCACATTTGGACGAAGATATACGGATTCGTGATAGCATTGTGAAGGAGGTAAGGGGAAAGAGAAAACCGTTGAATGAAAAGAGAGGGCGGGGAGAAGTAGTGGTGGGATGGTTGGGAGGATGGGTTTAGAGTGTGTGGATTATGAACGATGACTGAGCTTTCTATCAACCACTTTGTGCTGCTGATGAAATGCATCAGATTTTTAATGTCAACGCCAGCTATAGCAGGCGTAACAAAAAAGTAAAAGCCAAGATGCCTAGATCTTAACCATGCCAGACCAGGGCAGTTAAGGAGAATTTGCTGAGATGATTCCACCTCATTCTCCATACATCCGACGTAAAAAGGACTCGAGGTAATTCCAAGAGTCACAAGTTTCTGTATTTGCCCAGCACTCGCTGAGCTGCCGCGAAGCCCATCTTTCCAGGAGCAGACCGCAGGTAGTCAGGGGGATCTCAATTCTCTCCCTTCGCGGGGAAATCATCCATCTCACATGCCCCTTGTATGGCCAGCTCATCCACCTCACAGTTTCCCGCAATGTCGCTGTAACCAGGTACCCAGATGAGGCTTATGTCAAAGAATTCGGACGCAGTCGAAAGTGAGGCCAGGCATTCCCTGACCAGTTTCGAATGCATCGTCACTGATCCGAGGGTTCTTATTGCCGCTTGGCTGTCGGAGTAAATATTTACTTTCTTGACCCTTTAATACGCATTTGAGCAGCCAATCAGCTCCCTCCTTGATTGCGGTTACTGCCTGGACCACACTGCAGTGGTCGGGTAACCTAAATTTGAGTCTGATGGGGAGCTCCTCGCAAAAAACTCCTCCGCCAACCTTTCCTTCCAACTTCGGTCCATCCGTCAACAAGTTCACCAGGTCCTGTCCCTAAGTGTAGCCCCCTGTCCACGCTTCTCTTGATGGAATGTGAGTGGAGAAAGTTCCGGTTGGACTAAGCGAAGGCATACATTGATTATCACCTTGTACGAGTATATGGGTACATAAAATTCTAGTAATTCCGTAGTGCATTTCTGCCATGAAAAAGCTCCTTATAAAAAATATCTGCCTTTTGGAGTCGGCTTACAGCTGTAGGCGCCTCCATTTGTGGAACATCATGAGGACGCAATCCGCAAATAGGAGAAGGAGCTTGGTCTAGCACCTAACCAATTATTTTTTATTTTATTTATTAATTCCGTAATATTTCTAGTTTAACAAGCAAATAATTAACGATTTTCCGTAATATTTTTACAAACAAAATTTCTTTTTACTAAAAATTTACTTCCATCAGAAATGTTTTAAATGTTTCAGCATAAAAAATAATTTAATTTGAAACAATTGCACAAGACGAACATCGCGCATCGTTTGGTAATTCAATGCGGCTATCCTAAAGGCAAACAAAAAAGGACAGCAAATTTTTTCATTCAATTGCAATTGGCTGACTCACCTGTGGCGCGGCGTTTGCCAAATGCAGCAAGTACGCCAGCAAAACGAATTTCAGCATCATTTTTGAGCGTTTGTTTTGTGATTGTTGTTGTTGATTTGTTTATGAGCTGTGTGTGTGTGTGTGCGTGAGCGTGGATTGAATTAATTTGTTGGTTTGGTCGCTGAAAAAGAATTCAGAAATTCAGGAATTCTTTTTCACAATTGAATTATTTGTTTAAATTCACTGCTTTTCCTTAATCACATCCAACAACAAAGTGAAAACTGATTTCGTATGCAGAATGCGACAACGCGTCAATTCGCCACAAATGTGCGCACTTTTATAGTCTCCTGTAGATGAACGTTGAATCAATAGCGCTGCCCAAAAAAAAATCTTATATGAATATAAATTGCGAAAATTGCACGTTATTTATTTTTCTGTTTTTTTTTTTTAAATTCGATTGTTGTTTTAAGTATTCCTTTCGAAAATTCACGCTTTGTCCGCACGAATTGTCGTTTCGATTGTTTCAAGTCCGTTTCTGTTGGCCGCTGGTCGCGCACTGTTTTAAAGCCACGGTTACGCTGATGTAAGCCTTCTTAGCGATTGACCAACAAGCTCACCAGCTACATACGCCATGCCGACCGACGCGCCGCATTTGGTCGCGCTTCAACTGGAACCGGTGGCGTTGAGCTTCTCTTCATAACTTAAAGCTTTAAATAATTAACATGTTGTTGTTATTTTCCGCTTACAGTACAGTTGTACGATTTTTTATTGTTGTTTATTCTGCCTTCTGGTGTTGCCGATCTTGTTTTACTTGCATGATTTTTTATTTCCTATTTGTAAGCAGACAGATTTGTTGTAACTAAAAAATTGCCAACTTTTCCATCACTCCCTTAGCGCCTGTGTCTCTGTGTGTGTATATGTGTATTTGTATGCGAATGGCATAGATTCGAAGTATGCATGTAAGTCGGCAAATGTGAGCGATGTCGGCTCATTTGAGAGATTCATAGATGTTGCTCATCGTTCGGCTCTAGTACTCGCGCTGTTATTGGCCGACCAGGTTCTGGTTCATGTTGAATTAATCGCGTATTGTTCTGAATAAAAAATCGAAAAAATGAGCAGCGACGTGAACGTCGTTCAAGGTGCAATTGCTTTCCGTATAATTGCAAAACATAACAACAAAGATATAAATGTAATTAAAAAGCAAATAACCGGTTTATATTTACTTAGTTTCTGTTAAGGATATTGAAATTTCATCTACTAAAGATTAGTTGCTTATTGAGCTTTGTGGTATTCATGGAAAATCTTTACAAATGAATCACTTTGTAGGTAGGCCTGGCTTTCCTATTCTTGTAGAGGAAATGGGTGCCTAAGGTGCACTAATTTTTACGCTTGTAAATGCAGAGTAAAACTGCAATAATTTTATTCACATAACGGTTGTATGTAGCAGCATAAAGGAAGGCTTTAAGTCTACATGCAGCAGCACATTTTCTTATTTCCCAGAAGATATGTATATAAAAATTGAATTGTTGATGCAGTTTTTTTTCACTTGCTTTATAACAAACAAATTAAGAAAACAATAAAAAAACAGTATAACAAAAGTCTACATACAATTCAATTAGCTTAGAAAACAAATTTATTCATTTTAAAACTAAAGGGCTTTCCAATAAGAGTTGTTATTGCCGTAAAAGATCAATGATTTCCTTGCTTGTGTGGCACGTAGCGCCGCTTTGTTTAGAATAAACATTGTCCAGATCAATACCATCCAATTCCGGCCATACAACATCGTTAATCATCTCTCGATAGCGCAATCCATTCACCGTAACTGTTGCTCCAGCTTCATTTTCGAAAAAGTAAGATCCAATGATTCTGCCGGACCATAAACCGCACCAAACAGTCACACGTTGAGGATAGAGCGGCTTTTCAACAATAACTCTTGGACTTTCTTAGCCCCAGATCCGACAATTTTGCTTGTTGACGAAGCCACCGAGGTGGAAATGGGCCTCATCACTCAAGACGATTTTTCGATGGAATTCCGGATAATTTTCATGCATTTCAACGACCCAATCAGCAAAGACACGACGTTTTTGATGATCGGCCTACTTGAGTTCTTGTGATAACTGGACTTTATAAGCCTTAAGACCAAAATCTTTATGCAAAATACCGTGTAATGACGTTTGTGGAGTGCCTGCCTAATTCCAAAGAACGACGAGGAATGGACAAACCTGGGTTTTCTTCAACACTTTCGACTACAACAGCAATATTTTCGGCTATTCTTGAGCGACGTGCACAGGTTTTATTCTTCACATCACTAACTTGTCCCAACAGCTCGAATTTTTTCACCAATTTCTGTATTGCGGTCCGACAAGGTGCTTCACGATGATCAAAAAATGTTGGAGTTTTACGAACCGTCTCTGCTAAATTTTCACATTTTTTATAGTGAATTTTAATAATTTCAAAGCGTTGTTTAAGCGTATCGTTCCATTTTTATTGATGGCGTACTTTCTACTTGTCGAATATAAAAAATGACAGCTTAAAAAGTGACATCTACCGAAATAGCGGGGTATTCAAAATAACACCTGTTATTGGAAAACCCTTTAGGTTTCTTGATTACTGTTAGTATTTAGTAGGTCCACCACCATTATCAATCGCTGCATTAATCAAACAAGTTGTGTAAGCCATTCCCGCGTTATTGGATTCCATGCCTCCAGCAACTCTTTCATCGATTTTGCGTCGGTTACTATACTTCATCGAATTTTTCTCTCTAAAAGCCCGCAAACATGCACCGCCGGACTCTGCGCCGGGGTATTTACATAGTTGCCTGTGTGCGTAATTAAAGAGCCACTTTTTGGCAATAACTGCAGTATGCTTAGAGTCATTGTTTTTTTTTGGAAAACCCAAGACCCTTGCCCAAGACCCAAGCATTCTACTGATGACTTCAAATGTTGTTCCAATATGTTTTTATACATATATTAAATCGGTCCATAGTATCTTCAATAAAGGTAATCTTTCCAACGCCAGATGCAGCTATAGCTACTCAAACCATTAAGCTACCACCACCATGCTTGATAGCAGATATCAAAGTTTTCATTTTAATTTCCCTGTTTCTTCTCCACATTTTAGCCCGGCCATCAGTTCCAAATATATTGAACTTCGAATCGTTTTCTACGCAATCAGAGGCTTTTTGCTTGGTGTTCTGCTGAAATATCTGCTATTATTAAGATATCTTTTAATAGTTCTTGAATTAGGACTTTTTCCAGATTTCTCGACGATATGTTGGACCGATTTCGAAGCACTAATTCTCGGATTTTTGTTGACTGCTCTTGAAATGGCGCTTACATCTCTTCTGAACAGCTTCTTTGGGTGCCGGTTCACTTTTCATTTGCATACGAATTAATATCTCCGTAATTTTTAGTTGTTGTAGTTGTTAAAATTGCTATTTTTGCTTTACTTTACAGCTCCTGTTTTCATTGAGTGAATCAAATCAGATGCATCAACAGTTTTTTTTCAAATGTTGTGTACCTTCAGAGAAATAAGAAAATATGCTGCTGTACGTATTTTTCCCTCCCTTGTTCACGCCTCTCGGGTGTAGGCTTCGACAAGACTCTTCCATCGTACACGGTTCTGTGCTATTGCCTTCTCTGTGCCTCTCTACTTACGACTCACACAAATTTGGTAGATCTGGTTACGAGTCGTCCCACTGGGTGAGGTCCAAGAGTATTTACAGATTTCCTTGTGGAGGAAGATTGAGACACTAATGATAAGCTGCTGTATGTATAGGTACACTTAAGTTTTTCTTCAGTACCAAAATGCTCAGAATGTTGGGGTGAGCCGATTTAGCCATGTCTGCCCGTCCGTTTATGCGTGCGCATAATAGCTTCTGCAAAAGTTAATACATTTCACTGAAAAATGGCGCACACATTACCCCCTTTGTCCAAGATAGACTGGTATTGAAAATGGGCGAAATCGGCCAATAACAACGTCCACCTGCCAAACGATAATTGCAAAACAGAGAAAACGTGATTTTTCTGTTATAAATTATGCAAAATTACTCACGTTTGGTACAAAAAATTGACCTATAAAAAGAAATCCGCCGCTCGTATAATTTGGAAAAATTCAGAATTTAGGTGAAATGCCCATTTTTGGTTAAATGCGTGCATCTCGATAACAACTTAACAAAACTCGGCCAGACTGGGTATTCCTACCATCTCACTTCGATCCGACCTAAAAAAAGCCACAGCCACTTTTTTCATGTTAAAATTAATTTTTCGTCCATTCATCTGATGTTACAAGCTTTAATTTTCATTGTCTATGAGTTTATTTGATTTCAAAAATGAACAGCCATCCCAAACTAAAATTTACTAAAATGTGCGTGGGTGTATAAATATTTTAAAGCAACAACTAAAAATAACTAGTAAAAAATTACAAATTAAAGGGATTGTAAATTTAAAATGGATTATTTATTATATGAAGATTTGTCTTTTACAAATTATCCTATAAAAATAAAAAATAAATAAATAATTGGCGCATACACTTCTGTTAGGTGTTTGGCCAAGCTCCTCCTACTATTTGTGGTGTCCGAACGGCAAATATTTTTTTATGAGCAAATTTTTCAAGTCAGAAGTACACTCGGAGGTTTGCCATTGCCTACCGAGGGGCGACCGCTATTAGAGAAAACTTTTCCATTATTTTGCTGTTTCATGCATGAAGATTCGAACCTATGTGCTCCCGAATGGTAGTCACGCCCCAACCCATTCGGCTACGGCGGCCGCTTAAATTATCACATAATATATGCAATTATGTCTTTTTTCATTATAAGAAAGTTTTTATGTGGACAACACTGATATTTTGTAACCACAGCACATCAAAATACGCGTTTTCTGGGAATTTATGTAAAACCTGTAATGACTGCATCATGGGGAATTCTCTGTTTTTGCGTAAATATTTTCAACATACTACGGCGTAATCATAATTGATAAACAATTTGTGTTAGAGTACAAAAAAATTTCATTTGAGTTTTTTAATAATAAAATTTCTGTGGCCCAGTTTTATTCAATTAGTGTCCTACATACAAACTCAGACGCAACCGGAATTTTTTTGTGATGTCTTTGTATAAAATTCTATCAATATAACAAAAACAAAATTAATAATAAAACAAGCAAAAAAATGTTTGGATGAAAGAAATTAAATCTCAATCACAATGGAACAAAAACAGACGTTTAGATGCATGAAAAAAACAATGATTTGATTTTGGGTCGTCGTTTTTTTCTACAAATGTTTTTAAATTCTTTCCACCGCAGAAGTATGAATATTTATAGATGTACAAGGTGTGTTCAATAAGTATCCGTGTTAGAAATGAAGATACCATTTTTTCAAAAAAAATTTTTTTTTTCAACGTAGTCCCCTTTTAGAATGATACACTTCTCCCAACGCGCCGGCCATTTTTAACCCCTCCAAAAAGTAGGATTTGTCGAACTCTCCAAAATACGCCTCTGTCTCGGCGATGAATTCCTCGTTTGAACTAGGACCAGATGGGGTGAATACGGGTAGCAATATATATGTAACTCATTTCACGCAGTTTAGCGGTGACAACTCCGTATGAATGTGCTGGTGCGTTATCGTGGTGGCACAGCACCCTCTTTTTCGCCAAATGCGGCCGCGTCTCCTTCAATTTTTTGTGAAAGCGCTCCAATAACTCACCGTAGTATTGTTCTGTGATCGTTCCTTTCTTTAAAAAATCCATGAGGATGACGCCGTTCGCATCCCGAAAAATCGTCGTCATGACCTTTCCGGCCAATGGGACTGTCTTCACATTCTTTGGAGCAGATTCAACGGGAGAAATCCATTATTTTGATTGTTGCTTAGTTTCTGGTGTGTAATAATGAATCCAGGTTTCACCAGCTGTTGAGCCAATTTTTAAAGACCTCTTTCTTTTATCGAACGTAATGCCCTTTATATGGTTTGACAGGGAGCAAAAAAGATTGTAATCGGTCGGTGCAAGGTCCGTGAAATACGGCGGATGTTAAACGACCTCCCATTCGAGCTCTTGAAGTGCGGCTTTGACAACTTGTGCAACATGAGGCCTGGCGTTGTCGTGAAGGAGTATGGTTTGATCATGTTGATCAGGTCTTTTCAGTCAAATAGCCCCATTCAAGCTCGACTCTTGGCTTTGGCGTATCTCCTGGAGCCACCCACTCCTTTCTTTGCTTCGTGACGATTCGGTACAAAAAGCGCTGTGACCGCATGTTACTCGATGGTGGGCGAGATGCTGAGAATCAATGTGAAGGCGACTTTCTTTGTTTTTTTCGTTGGGCTCGTGAGGCAGCTAGGCTCTCAATTTTTCGGTTAATTCCATTGAATGAAATTGATTGAGAATCGTTTTATGATCGCAATTCATTTTTTCCACCAATTCATGACTGGTTTGGCAACCGTTCTCCTTCAAAGACGGTCTTTTTCGAATTTAGAAGATCTTCCGCTGTAGGACGTATGATCGACGTCGAAGTCGCCATTTTTGAACTTTGCAAAACAATTCCCGTTTTGTAGATTGGCCTATGACACCTTCTTCATACACGTCGCAAATGTTCCGGGCTGATTGGGCAGCTTCGGCAGCTTTTTGACCTCGATGAAAAGCATAGAAGAGCAGGGGTCGAAAATGTGGATTTTTCCCTTCTGAGTATTCCATTTCTAAGCCTCAAAATTAATAAAAGATTAAATAATTTTAAAGTACAATTAACATAATTTTTTACAGCAGAAACAGTTCTATCGAATGAATACTTAGTCTTTGCTCGTTACGAAAATATAAACGAAAATATAAAAACGTTATGAACTTATTCCCCAACCCAATACACACATATGCATGTACACACTTACATTATTATTATGAGGGCATTTTGCGCTGCGACCCAAAAATGTGTTGTGCTGCTTTCATTGGTTCCGAGTATTTCGCTGAGCCCAATTTCCTCAATAAACTTTAGTAGACGCCTCAATAACGACTGTGTGCCCATCATCACTCATTACTAACAGGGAGCGGTGAGGATTTTAGTCTTCTTTTACTACAGGCATCGCCTACCGCGGGTGCAAATTCTATCCGTCTAACCTGCTGCGTGTGCATCCATTCTTAAATGCAAATCTAATATTAGGTTGCGGTAGTGATCAGATTCCGTCGATTCCCTTCAGGCATTTTTGATGTTACATAAAATATCGATAAAATCACAGAAATAATCAAAGTTGACCGGCGTGTTAGAAGTCGTAGCATCACTTAGAAGCTAAAGAGCGACCATAAAACAGATTTAAGCCATTTGCGAAAGAATTTTACGCAAGAATAATGGATTTCTTTTTCCCCCAAATTTATATGCAAGTATACATATTAAGAAATATGTAGAACTGTTACAAAGAACTTCAAAATACAGTGGCAAAGTGAAGTGAAAGTCTTCATGCATGACTAAAAATGAAAATATTTCCACAAACAAAACAAACTAACTGTTTATTTGCAATGAACTAAAACTCGTTTTTAAATATTACAAACGTTTAATTCTATTCTGCATATTTTATAACCGTACACTGATTTGAATTTAGATTCAGTCGGTGCCAACACATTTTACTTTTTTTTTGTGTTTGCTTTGTCAACATACAATGACGTTACAATAAAATGGTGAATAAGCGCCAAGTTGTTAGCCCAGCTCATTTGGTATCAAGAAAAGTAAGTCATACTACAGTACCCGCTTGATTATGTGAACTAAAGGGTTTTCCAATAACAGGTGTTATCTATCGCTATCGAGAGATGGTTAACGATTTTTTATGGCCGGAATTGGATGGTATTGATCTGGACAACGCTATTTTCAATAAGACGGTGTTACGTGCCACACAAGCAACGAAACCATTGATCTTTTACGGTAAAAGTTTGACCACCGAGATCTTGTGATTTAACACCTTGTGACTTTTTCTTTGGCGCCACGTGAAAGAGAAGATCTACGCCAACAGCCCAGTGTCGATTCAAGACCTCAAAGATGGAATTCGTGAGGCTATCGAGGACATAGGGCAGCCACTTTGCAATTCGGTTATGGAAAATTTCATGAAAAGGATATTGTCTTGTAAGCATGGTCGTGGTGGTCATTTGGCTGATGCTATTTTCCACTATTAACGGCATACCTTCCTCTTTATAATGAAATAAACATCCCATCATTTATATTAAAAAATAGCATTTTTCTTTGAATATCAAAATAATACCTCGTATTGGAAAACCCTTTATTAGAGATCCGAAAGAGAATATGGGGCTGGATTGGTCATGTTCTTCACGAAGAAATGGTGACTTAATATGGGCCGCCTTTGATTGAAATATCTAAGGAACCCGCAGACGTGGAAGACCAGCGAATACCTGGAGACGACAGCTAGAGTCAGAAATCGGCGCCATGCAGCTTAGCTGGAATGAAGTTAAGAGATTGGCGCAAAACAGACCCGAATGGAGGAAATTCGTTGTGGTCCTATGCTCCACCCCGGAACTCTAGGAATTTTGGATGATGATGATGATGTATATAATTCTGTAATGCGGAGCTCATGAGAAGTAATTGGAAGGGTACGAGTTAATAGTGGTTAGGAAAAGTAAACCATTAAATGAGTTTTACCGATTTCTTGTTGATCTTGCGCGTTTTTTTTTCATCGCTCGTATTTTTCTAAGCGAACTATTATTTACTCTTTTCAAACAGGTTAAAGCAAATCTAAAAGTTAGATGCCCATTATTTGATCTTAAAATTTATCACAACTGCAGTCTGTGTCAGAAGAAAACAACAGGTTTTTTTCTTGTAACTTCAAGATATATTTCTTTCTGCTTTATGCTGCGTAATAGTCCTACTCAAGGGCTACGACGCTAGTGCTAACACAGGTTAGTGTCGTTCGAAACTTTTCCGTAAACGCAACCAAACAAAAATGAGTGAGAAGTACGAGAAGCTTATTGAGGTGGTATTTTTATGCACTAAGAAAATTGCGTCATAGTAATGGACTGGCCTTCCCAGTTCCCAGACGCCAACCCCATTGAAAATGTGAAAACGCATCTTGCCAGAAAGCCAGTCCATTATTTGTCGACGAGCTATGCAGAAAAGCTGGTTCAAAGCATGCCGGGAAGATGCCAGGCTATACTCGACAACGATGGAGACTACATGGCTTATTGAGTAATTACGACTCGAAGCTTTGTACATACTTTCAAGTAAAAAAAAGTTAAATATATATTTTTTATACTTCATGAAAAATCGCGACTCCTTTTTTCTGACGCAGACTGTAGACCAGATTTCAAACATAGAGTGTCGCGGATCCTGGAAAATCTTTTTCTTCTTAGTTCTTTCTCCAGTTCACTCTCTGTGTCTTTTGGTACATTTTTTCCTATTACGAGCGCTCATCACTTTCAATTCTGCTGCGACGCTATCAAGCCATCTCTGTTTTGGCCAATTGAGTTCAACAGAATGCCAAGTTTTTGGCAACTGTGCTTGATTTGTTTTCTGTCTGGACTATCAAATTTTTACCAGGAAACCTTGGTCAATTGTTGAGTGATTACTTCTAAAGCCACACCGGTAGATTAGATTAGATTTGTGGGGGTTGGACAAGTCCAAGCACTCAGTCAGGAGACCATTGTACTACACCCGGATAGATTTCAGTAAAAACAATAGAGATAGGAATGATAAAATGTGGGTGGTAAGAGACGCATAAATTAGTTTGAGGTCACTCTTCTACAAATCTCTTGGATTCATTGATGAATCTTAAGGGATCCGGAAGAGGAAGAGTGTGAACTTTATCCATTCTCCGTATATTGCAACCCAAGTCATGTTTTTTACCCTCTCAAAAGTGACACGAAGACGACAATTAATTGATTATTTAATTGTAACTTCCGAAAAGAGCTGCACTTTTCTGCGTTGAGTTTTCGAGTTGAGACATTTCGTTAAATTGAAAAGTATTAAAATATTGCAAAAAACCAGAAACAGAAACAAACAAAATGTATTATGCATTGTGCAACGCTTCACTACATTTGAGGCAAAATAAATTTCGTATCGCCAATCCTGGGAATGAGTAGGTACACTTTATACTTAGTATTAGGCAACATCCCTGCTTTCACTTATTCCGAGGGAGAAACATTTTAAAACTACAAGGCGCAAGAAAATTCATAAATTAACCATCTGTTCACAGAAAAGAGATAAATTGTGTTCACTCTTTGAAGCCGCATGCATGTGAGTTTTTCGAATGCTTATTTAAACGACTGTTCATATGACCGCGCAGCTACTGTACCTATTTTAAAAATTTTTACACGTCCTCTACCACACCCTGCTGCGTAATGTTCGCATAACTCATATCTGAATGAAACAACACTAAAAAGTATTATCAGTTCCCGTGAAAGACATTAAAGCAGTCAATCTATTATAAAAAGTAACAATTTTATGTGAAATAATGTTCATATGGGTGGAGTTGATATTCTAAGCTCATTCATGGGATACAAAGAAGGTCCACTACAACTCAAGGCATTCGAAGCACCACTCTGGCACTTCCCAAAGTAGCACCAAAGCGCAGTTTTCGTACTATTATGAGACCTTCAACAGGCAGATATCTACATACCGCCAGAACTGTTGCTGTAATAGAGAATATTGATGGGATATACATACATACATAGGTTGGCGCACTGCCCCGGCTGTCGAGCGCGTATTCAAATACTAACAATAAAGAAATGTAAACATGTAAATCAGGTGTTCTCTATTTACTAATGAAACAGATGATGTTGTTTTTGCAAGAAACGTTAATCGATGAAAGAAATGGCCGTTAACATTTATCAGGAACATCCTTACACATAACAGACAGTCAACAGAAAATTTTTAACAGAAAGTTGAGGGAACTGCCTTTAAGGTAGTAGTCTGGTTACTTACACGTTTTTTGAGGCCATGTTTGGGACATTTTTTGGAAGGGAAAATAAAATTCAATCGGTTTGGTTTTCTGATATGTTATTAAAGGTATCAGAAGGTGTAAAAAAAGAATTTTTTTTTAATGTTTTGATACTATTTTTGTACACTGCAGCAAGCGGCAA
Organism: Anastrepha fraterculus; assembly: GCA_037575425.1. Taxonomy (NCBI): domain Eukaryota; kingdom Metazoa; phylum Arthropoda; class Insecta; order Diptera; family Tephritidae; genus Anastrepha; species Anastrepha fraterculus. The sequence goes on along the minus strand of JAYXIM010000296.1, from coordinate 86,757 downwards.
AAAAAAGAGGTACAGTGGCTGGCCGGCGTGATTTCGTCACTTGTGGTCATCTGAAATAGAAAAAACAAATTGCTTATTAATCAGTGGGCTTGTCGCAAAATGGCGGACTTCGTAAGAAAATTGCTTTGTTTTGAAGTGGAAATCGGACTAAAAAATGGAAAGTTAGGGACGAAATAAATTAAATCTACTACCCGCCAGAACTATTGATGTGTAGAAAAGCATATCTAAATTTCAACTCAATCCGTTAGATAGAAAATTTGTTTTCACGACGCCCATCCGGAAAACGTTGTTTTGAGAAAAACGCGTTTAAAGTTTTAGCAATTGAGCCGCGCAAGTACGAGCCGCTCTCATGTATGTGCTATAATTTCGTCAATATTTCGAATATCGGTCTAAAATTTGTACAGTATATTACCAATATATCGCACTTTCAAAATATGTAAAAAACCGAAATTCGAAATTTTCAAAATAAGTTACCAGACTACTACCTTAATATGAGTAGAGTTCACAACATACGGAAACAGTTATGGTGCGGTAGAGTTAGTGCAATTTTAAACTGAAGCCCGAAAATGATTTCTGTTATTAAAAGCGTTGGTAAGCAAGGTCGCCCATCTTATAGTATAGCAGCTTCGAGCTTACATGCAAGTTTAAATGCTGGCGACATCAACAAAAGAATTTAGGATCGGTAATATTTTTTATAGTGTTGGAAAACAAATGCCAAAAATGTAGTGGATGTTCTTTGGAATATTGGATACAATTTTAATAAAAATATCCAAAACGTATAACTATAAGTAAATATATAGAAAAATATAAAAATGAATAGATGTTCGTTAGTTCCGCTGAAACTCGAAAACCGCTCGACTGATTAAAATAATTTTTTTTTACTTATTTGCCATAACAGCCGGATATAGAACAAATAGCAGGGTGCCACTTGTTGGAAAAAATAAATTTAATTAAATGTACTCGTATAAGGTATATTAACTATGGCAATATGGGTGTAAAAGGAAAGTGGTTTAATAAGCTTAAATTAGCAAATATTTTTGAAAAAGGTTGCCGCCTGTTTGAAAAATGTAATAATTTAAATTGATAAGGGAAATAAAGTGTTATAATACCCATTATACCCAATACGCGAGCGAGCGAGATTTAAGAAAGCTTTATTTTTTAAATATTTTTGAGAATGGTTGCCACCTGTTTGCACAATTTGATCAAATCAAATTCAGAGGAGTAATGAAATATTACAATTTGGATATCAAACTACCACAACATGTGTGTAAAAGGAAAGATGCTTAAGAAGCTTAGATAATTTTGATAATATTTTTAAAAAGGGTTGGCACCTGTTGGAAAAATATTACAATTTAAATTAATAAGGGAAATAAAATGTTATAATTTGAGTAGCGCGCGAGTGAGATTTAAGAAAGCTTTACTCTTAAAATATTTTTGAGAATGGTTGCCACCTGTTTGGGCAACTTGATTAAATCAAATTGACAGGAGTAATAACATATAACAATATGGACATCAAACTATCACAAAATAGGTATAAAAGGAAAGAGGTTTCAGGAGCTTAAATAATTTTGAAAATATTTTTGAAAGGGGTTGCCACCTGTTGGAAAGATATAATAATTTAAATTGATACGGAAATAAAATGTTACAATATAGGTATTGAGCTAAACAGGTTTATTTTTATAATATTTTTTTAGAATGGTTGCCACCTGTTTGCTCAATTTGATTAATTAAATTGAGAGGAGTAAAATATAAAACTATATGGACATCAAACTATACTAAACTAAAATGGGTGTAAAAGGAAAGAGGTTTCAGGAGCTTAGATAATTTTGAAAATATTTTTGAAAAGGGCTGCCACCTGTTAGAAAAATACAATAATTTAAATTGATAAGGAAATAAAATATTACAATGAGCTAAACAGGCTTAAGAATGCTTTATTTTCATAATATTTTTGAGGATGGTTGCCACCTGTTTGAACAATTTAATATAATTAAATTGGCAGGATTAATGAAATATTACAATTTCTACGTCAAACTAAAGAGGTTTAAGAAAGTTTTATTTATATAACATTTAGGAGGATGGTTGCCACCTGTTTGCACAATTTAATTTAATTAAATTGCCAGGGTTAATGAAATATTACAATGTGTATGTCGAACTAATCAGATTTAAGAAAGCTATATTTACATATATAATATTTGTGAGGATGGTTGCCACCTGCTTGAACAATTTACTTTAATTAAATTGCCAGGGTTAATGAAATATTACATTGAGCATGTCAAACTAAAGAGGTTTAAACAACTTTTATTTGTTTAATATTTATGAGGATGGTTGCCACCTGTTGGAATAATTGAATTAAATTGTCAGGATTAATGAAATATTACATTGTGCATGTCAAGCTAAAGAGGTTTAAGAAAATTGTATTTACATATATAATATTTATGAGGATGGTTGCCACCTGTTTGAAGAATTTAACTTAATTAAATTGCTAGGATTAATGAAATATTACAATACGGATACTAAACTAAAGAGGGTTAAAGAAGCTTAACCTTGGGGACATTTTGTAGGAGGGTTGCCACATGTTTGCATTTTTTTTATAAAATTAAATTGACAAGAATCATGAAATATTGTAATATAGTCACCACACGAAAAGTGTTTCAGAAATATTTGTTTAAAAAATTTGCAAATTCAAAAATATTTCTCAATAAGGTTGTCAACTATCTAAAAGGTTAAAATTTAAAATACTAATATTAAATGAGATATTGCAAAGTGGGTACCAGAGGAGAACGAAAGCTTTATTAGAAAAAATTTATCTTCCATTGAAGGGATGAGCATAAAAAAAATTTAATGATGGATTATAAATTTATTCAATTATTTATATTCAAACGAACTATTCAAAAATATTTTATTCATACATTTTTCAAAAAAGTTGCCATTGAATTTACATTAACATTAAAAATTAATGGAGAGACGTTTTAGTGCTGGAGTTGAAATATGAATTATGGAATTTTTACACAGCGAAAAATATCACAAAAATTACTCATTTTTATTATTTTTATTATTTTATTAATTATATTTATTATTTTGTTAATTATATTTATTATTTATTGTTTATTATTTGATTAATATTAGCCATAAAAAAAAACAATTTTGAACTAAAAAATAAAAAGCAAAAAAGTTCATATTTAACGGCGGAAATAATCTATTTAATTTTTAATACTTAAACTCTTCGAATGCCTGATTTTCATTACACTACTTTATATGATTCTTTTCCATTTTACGTCATTTCTCTTTACCGACATAATCGAACGCTAAAATGTCAATCTTATCCGCCAAGGAAGAACGAGTAGCAGCTTGAAAACCAGGGTGATTGATGTGCTTTATCGACTGGGTTGTTGCTTGCATTAGTTCACTGACTCTATTGCCATTCACTCAATTGCCCATATCTGTCCAGCAAAGTGTAATTGAAAGGTCAATGAATTGCAGCATCAGCTGCAGACAAGAGATGACTGCTTTGTGGGAAAAATTTTCCTTATCAACTCTTATCTTTCTTGGAAGCGAAAAGGTCTATTAGCTGCATACGCTCGTTAGATGGGTTTCGCATCTACTTTCATGTAAGCACACACATTAGGACGAATCGATTTTTATACAACTATAGATCTCACTAACTGCAGGTCCGCAATGAGCTATGAATTGAAAAAAATGTTATTTTTAGAGCTACAGCGTTCGTTGTAACTGAATTGAACGATAAGATATTATTGACATGTTTTGAAATTCCAGAATTCTGGCCAAGAGCTGTCACTTCGGATGGAATCGATGGGACGCGGAACTGAGTGGCAGATGAACGGCGAAACTCATTCCATCAAAAGGCAAAGGGGTGCAAAGAAACTTTGGAGAAGTTAATTACTTCATAACTCAGTTCTTCCCGGGCCACGAATACTTCTGGAGGTGGTAAGGAGGCAAGGTAAGCAATCCCAAGTGAATATACTGCGAAGCGCCGAGCGGTGACGCTGAACTCACGTTTTTTAGTTGTGTCAGATGGCTCGCGGAAAGAGATGCTATGAGGAAGCAGATTGGCCACATCGCGCCGAGCAACATAATCAGCAAAATGCTCGAATACATGGACAGTTGAAATGCGGTAAAGAAATACATCTAGGACGTACTACGGAAAAAGGATAAACCTCGAAACATTGCAACAAAGCGCAGTCTCTCGGACAGAGGCACAAAAAGACGAGACTATGGCATGGAAGCTGGCTATAAATACGGTGGACCCAGACTTAAGTGAATATAATTGGTTCTTTATGAATGACGTTCTGGGCCCTCCCGAAGTAATGCAAAAAGAAGTCCTGCGAGAAGATTGTTTAAGAATGTAAGAATAAGCTTAATTCTGTCGCAAGACAGACAAGGCTTGTACTTATATGAGTTCCAGGACACTCCGGTGTCCAAGAAAACGAAAATGTCGATGAATTGGCCAACCGTGGATCAGCGGTTCCCCCACAAGGGCTAGAGCCAATAATCGGAATCAGTACCGAAGAAATCATGAATTGGATCAGCGATTATGTATGCAATCTACATAAAAAGCGATGATCCGGTCTAGAACGCTGCAGAACTGCAAAGTATTTTCTGACAAGCCCGAACAGAAAACTGTCAAACTTTCTACGAAAACTTGGAAGGAAAGACGTTCGGATGATGGTCGGTATTATTACAGGAGGCATATGACCACCATTGGAATCATTGTCGACCCGATGTGCCTGTCGTGCTTGGAGGAGGCGGATATCACTGAGCACTTCCTCTGTGAGTGTTCTGCCTTTGCTAGAGCACGGCTACGAGTTTTGGGTTCCGATGTTGTGAGAATGAGTAATATTCGTTCTTTCAAACTAGAGGATATTTACAGATTTGCCAAAGAGTCTGGAAAATTTTTACAGGACTAACTACCTTTGTCTCTATTCTTTCCTATCTCTTTCTCTGATACTTTTCTCCTTTCCTCCTTGCCCATCTGCCCTCTTTGCAGAGCTTTAAATACAATAGCCTGAGTGTTTTAGGAGCCACTAAATCTCTTAGTGCTCCTAGACTCGACCTATTCAAATTTCAAGCCATTTTACCATTTTAAAATATTAGCAACATTTTTATTGATACATTTTTTCGTTAATATTTTATAAAAATATAATTCATTGTATAATAAAAACGAAATAAACCACAGCTCCAAACTTTGCACAAAATGTACAAAAATTTAACAAATTTCAAAAATATGAAAAAAATGTTCGACTTTTTAATCAGAATCTTTCGAAACTTTCTGGTCTTACATTTTTATAGTCCATTCAATTTTAACATAATAAAAATTTAGTTGGAAGTTGCTCAAAAATTTCATTGATTTTTGTCAATTTTTTTTCCACGCGCTGCTGAACGTTTTCTTCCGTATAAAAGGCTTCGTGTGCTTGATATCTAAGAAAAATAAGCTTTGCTGTTTCTATTGCATTACACGTACATATACATATAAAAAAATTACAATATATATGTGCAAACTACTCATACATATGAAAATTAAGTCTTACAAACCATGCTCGCAAATAATTAGCAACTATTTCTTCACTTGAAGTGCGAACAAGAAACTACAAATGTACATATGTATGTATGTATAACATTCTGTGTTACTCGTATAACATCTGTTGGGCGGTCATTGCTCCACTGCTTATGAGCGAGAACAATACAATTAGTTACGTACCATTCGGTTAGTTACGAGTACCATTCGGTTAGTTACGAGTAGGGTGCGCATTGTTAGTATGAAATATCAAATGATCGACCCTCTTGAGCATAGTTTCTCACATAAATGTTAAACCGTTCGAAGGCGGCATAAAATGGTGGTCCCCTTAATAAAGGGATCACGCACGAATGAAGCTTGGAGTTTGCACTGAAACACACACGAAGTGCGGTAATTAAAAAACAAATGTAAATTCTTTCTTCTTCTTCATTTGCTTATTCGATTTCGAGTGCTAGCGATCATATAATATCATAATTATTTGCACCTAAAAATGTTTACTCCTAAAATTAATTGAATTTATATTATATTGTTTATGAATTTATATTTCTAAAGTATCACGATTTTTAGCGGCTTTCCATAGTTCAGCTATGCTGCAAAAGCCTGTCCAGTTCCCGATGTTACGCAACCACGAAAGCTGCTTTCGGCCAACACATCGTTTTCATTCAATTTCACCTTCTACAAGGTCCGGCACTCGAAGTGTAACCAATTAAAAAGGCCTTAAATTTAGTTTGGAAAATTACTTTTATTCAATTCAAAGTAAAAAATGTGCTTGATATGACCACCTTTTACCTTGATTATGACCTTGAGACCGTCCAGAAACAAATCGCAAGCTGCTTGAATGTGACTTCCAGATATTTTGGCGCACTCGCAGTCAATGGCTTTTTCCAGCGCCTCGAGACAGATGAATCTTTTAGTTCAGGCCCTCCACTCCAAAATGACTCAAAGAGAATAATCCAGTGGATTCGCGACTGGTGAATTAGAGAATTTGTCTTGTTGAAACGTCCATGGTCTGCTACCGAAATGCTTGTCTGCCCACGGCTTCAAACCAACCGCCTGAAGCTCGATGAAAATGATTTATTAGCGCCCATCTGCGATTACAGCGGCCCAAACCATTACCTGTGGCGGGTGCTGCCTCCTGGTGGCCAATCGATGACTAAAATTCAGGTATGAACGGTCGATCAAAAAAACCCTATGGTTTCGGGAGTTTACGAATTGCTCAATTTGAAAAATTTTCTCGTCAGAAAACACAGTATTTGGAAATTGACCGCTTTCGGCCAAGCGAAGCAACTCCTTTGTTCTCTCAAGTTTGACTTATCGCTGCTTCGATGTGAGGTCATGCGCCTTTTGGATCTTGTAAGGCTTGGATCTTTGAGATCATTTTTCAGTACGCGGCGAATACTACGGTCAGATATTTTCAGTTCTTTCGCCATTGGATTGGCACTGCGTCGGGGATTTCGCTCAAGTCGCTTCTTCCCTATTTGAACCATTTCACTTGACGTTGCAGTCTTTTGATGACCACCTCCATGACATTTCGCGATGCTACCAGTATCATTGTAACGAGTAACGGTGCGATAAACAAAAACTTTATTTACTTTAAAGTGCTCGAGCTCCCGAACAATCGTTGCTTGTGATTTTCCAGCCAAATATAATGCAATTCTACTATTACGTTTGAAACCCATTACTGATGCTTCCGCGCGTTTGTAAACAATACTCTGGACTGTCATTTAGCCAACTTACACACGCCTGGTGCCCGTCTTTTATATTCTTCTCGTTATTTCAGCTGATTCGCCTCTGTTTTCATGGACTCAACAACCAAGGTATTTGTAGCTTGAAACTTTTGCCATGGGTTCATCATTTATCGTTTGTATATAAGGAGTCACCGTAGGCTTCCTGCTGACATGCATAAATTTAGTTTTCTTGATGTTGATTCTTAGTCTGAATTGCTGACTGCTATTGCTGGCTTTATTCAATAATGTTTGCAGGTCAGAATCTAATATTGCTTATGATAACGCCATTGACTTGACAGCGATGAAGAAATTGAAGACGATTTACTGAATGAGTCGACGGCTGCGCCAGAATCGAAACTGCTAACGATCAGAATTTTCCACGGCAGAGATGGAACGAAGTGGAAGAAAGATGAGCTATTTGCAGTTATTCGTATTTGACAACATAATATTATGCGACTTCGCTCCAAATCAAGGCATCGAAATTCCGTTCCTATTGAGATATTGAAGAAATTTTTCAACTCCCAATATTTCATTCATTATCATTTCGGAAGCAAATCGATATGCAAGTGAAGTCATTCAAAAATATAAGGAATGAAACATCCAGATGCAAAACAAAGAGTTTGGATTGATCAGACTAGCACTGAGCTGGATACATTTATTGGTATGCTTTTGGCCATGGGTGTGACAAACAATAATATGCAGAAAGCGGAAGTTGTGTGGCGTTCGCATGCTTTGCCCATTTTTCGAGCAGCAATCACCCAACGTCGGTTCTAGGGAGCGTACTGCGTGAAAGGCTGAAGCCTACTATCAACCAACTGATGGGCTCCATCAGAGTGACTTTAGACCTGGAAAATCGATCAGATATTAACAATACACCAAGTCTTGGAAAATACCCATAAAGGGAGAATCGACACCCACCATCTTTTTGTCGATTTTAAAGCTGCATTCGCAATACGAAAAGGAGTTATCTAAATGTCTCGATGTCTGAACTTGGTATCCCAACAAAGATAAACTGGCTGTACCAGTAGCGCCGTCAGAGCTTATTCGCTCAGCGTTTTTTCCAAGCTGCATAAAGAAGCAAAGCGTATGGGTCTGGTGGTGAACGAGAACAAAACGAAGTACCTCCTGTCATCGAACAAACAGTCGGCGCACTTGCCTATCAGCACCCAAGCAACAAGCTGCAGCACATTCATGAAAGGCATTAAATCGGTATACCGGTTATGTGCCCTCAGGGCGTGCTGCGCATTCCGCACAGTATCGGAGGATGCTGTATTAGTCCTCGCGGGTATGCTACCAGTTAAGCTGAATGCACTCGAATTCGCCGAAATAAAAAAAAACATCGAGCGGATTCAGCACAGCTGACCAACCGAAAGACTGACCGGGAGCAAAGCATCCGTACGTGGCAGAAGGAATGGAGGAACTCCATGAACGGACGATGGACATATCGATTGATTCCGAATATCACCAGATCGATAAATCGAAAGCATTAATAGAAACATTTCTACCTGAGCCAAGTACTTAGTGGGCATGGATGCTTTAAAGCTTATCTGCATAGATTTAAGCATGAAGATGACCAGTACTTCACCTTTTGCGACAGTCTAGTTGAAGACGCTGAGCATGTTTCCTTTTTCTGCCCTCGTTTTGAGCTGGAAAGAGAAGATTTGAGTGATAGGGTTGGGAAGTCAATAATGGTTAGTAGCCTAATCGATATCATGCTTGACTCAGAAGAACATTGGTGCGTTGTCAGTAATATGGCAAGAATAGTAATTACCAAACTGCGTCACAACAGCGCAGATTTTCAGGTAGAGGCAATAGGTTGGTTCCCCTCCCGTGAAGTATGACGGAGCTGGGGTGGGTTTTTAGTGGGTGAGTCGAAAGAAAGTCTCACACTTTTCGGCTTTCAATACTTTTACACACCTCCATAAAAAAACCCACGTCACTGTTGACAGTTATGATTTTGAAGTTTGAGGAGACTTCATTTATCTAAGAACCAGTACTAAAATCGATAAAAATGTCAGCCTGGAAATCCAACGTAGAATCTCTTTTACCAACAAGTGCTATTTTGGACTAAATAGCAAATTGAGTAGTCAAGTCCTCTCTCGACCCTCAAAACTAGCACTTTATAAGGCTCTCATCATGCAATTTTGGGCAATTTGCCGAAAATTTACGCAGATATGTAGTTTTTTAAAGGTAATTTAATATACCTACTTTTTAATGAAACTATATTTTTATTTTGTTTAAAAGTTAATCGGCTTATGCACTTTTTCGTATATTTTCATAAAAACTGTATATTATATTCTCAAAAACTCGACACGTCGACTCGATTTAATTTCTGTACACAATTTTTTAAGCAAGATAAAAAGTTCCATCAAACGTTTTTTTGTTTATTTTTTTTTCTACCGAAACGGTGCGTAATCTTCTTTTTAGTTTTTTGCATTACATTTTATTGTATTAAGGTAATTATAATGCAAAACAACGTTTATTGTTTGTTTTTGTTTGTTAAATAAATAATTTATAAATTAAACGGAAAAAATAGGTGAAAAAGATTCTCATTTATGCCCGCCACTGTATATTCTAACCAAAATAAATTTTAATGCTGTCATAGATTTCCATTTCTGTTGTATTTCTAACTTGAGGCTATTATTTGCCAAAAATTAATTAAATATAAGCTAATTTCGTATTCAACAATCGCACGCGCTCGTGGCAACAGCAGCGACAAATAATTGTCAGAAATATGACAAAAACATTATAAGTGAATTTACAAAAGCAAAACAAGTGTGCAAAAACTAACAAAAAATGTAAAATTTTACAAATTGTTTATGCACATATGTACATACATATGTACGTACGAGTATGTATACTTTCGCATGCTTCTATTACCTAAAACAAAGCCGAAATCAGTAGAAATCATTGTGCCCATGCATATACATACACACGTACATATTATCATATAATAATATGGTATACAATCACACATTTTAGTATAAACGCACTCTTTTAATTTCAGCTTTCCTACTTCGCTCTCTTTTCTCACTGCATTGCTCACAACAACTTCTAACTCATATTGTTTGTCAAACTAACGGAAATTAAGGTTGCATGCAAAATTCAAGTTTCGTTATTGTTGTTATACTTAAATCATTGCATTTTAAATATCAAACGAAAAATGAGGGCATATTCATATAAAAGTGTGACTGTATGTGTTCGAGCTGAGTGCGAGTAAAAATAAATCGGCAGTAATTCTTAGTAGGATTTCCCTTTCATACCTTAATATCATGAATGTACATTAGGGCGGGTCGATTTTAAAATCGCTCATTGATCTGTGAAAATCGTATTCTAAGGATCAAAATAAGAAACTTTGCCGAAGGAACCATACCTCTAAAACGAATTCTGATGTCCCCCAATTTGGGTCGAACGAAAAATCCCACTTTGACCCATTTAGAGTGCTCCAATCGGGTCCAAATGTATGACCGACCCCCACTAACTTTCGACGGCCGATCCACCCATGCCAGTAGCACACCCCCTGGAACTCCCCTGGGGGGTTCCCCATACAATCATTTCAAAATATCACCATTTTTGGCCTTTACATGAGAAAAGAAACTAAAAAGTTCGACCCAAATTGGGGGATATCAGAATTCGTTTTAGAGGTATGGTTCCTTCGGCAAAGTTTCTTATTTTGATCCCTAGAATATGATTTTCACAGAGCAATGGGCGATTTTTTTGCCTCCCCACAAATGGACCCGTGCACCCAAACATTTCTGCTATTACCATACCAAATTTCAAATTAAATTATTATTATATTTTTATTTATTAGCTGCTATTAACTTATACGCATTTGAGAGTGGCTATTCAGCTGTTTCTCTTGCATGTGCAGATTGCTCTCATTTCAAGTGTCGAGTGTTTTATTGATAAGTTTAGACAATTTATTTGTTTAATGTTTAGGTTAGGATAGTTGCCCAAAGAGTGGGCACACTGGACGAAGAAATCAAATTCATTCTATGAGAAACCATTGAAGAGGAAGTAAGGTGGAGGGGTTGAGTATATGTGGATTATGAACGATGCCTGCGATGTGATTGTGTTAAATGCTTGCTTTATTTTTTGTATTCATTTTTAGTGTAACTTGTTAACAAAAATAAACTAACGAACAATTTTCTTCGGATTTTGTATAATACAATTAATATGATGGTGCTTTGCACAAAACTTGCAAAGGAGTTGATTGATTTATGTTGCCGATGAAGTTCATCAGATTTTTAATATCATGGCCTGCTATATCAGCAGGCGTAGCAAAGAAGTGGGCGCCAAGATGCCTAAATCTGTTTTTTGTTTATTTTTAGTAATAAGTTTAATTTTAATACAATTTATAATTTTAGTATAGTTTATTCCCCTGTAAAATCCTTATAAATCAAAGTTACAAACTCTGTGCAATTTGAAAAAAATTAACAAATTTCTCATAAAAATTTCAAACTTTTTAATTTGTTTTCTCAGAAAAAAATCCAGTTCATAGCTTTACATCGAATTGAATTTTTATATAAAAAGTGCGAGTTTGAAGTGGTTAAAAAATCACATTGATTTTTCAAAATTTTTTTGTTTTGCTGGCGGAGCTCATTGAGAAGAGCTAGTTTATTAAATTAATTAATCTATTAAAATTTTATGATATTCATGTCGTGAGTTATCGTGTGGCGCTACTTTTGTTATTTTCAAAATAATCGATCAAAAAGAATTTCGGGTTTTAATTTTACACTGCTTCTTGATGGGGAAAAATACCGTTCAAGCGAATAAATGGCTTGAAAAGTGTTATGGAGACTCTGTTTAGGAGAGAAAAGGGATCTAGGCTGGAGAGTTTCTTCAAGTCATCCCCAAAGGGCACGCTAAGGAATCTCAAGCGCCTAGACGCCAGAGCCGGACATTTGCAGAGAAAGTTTCAACTGTCTCTTTCGCTGCAGGCTCCCCACAGCTTCTGCAATAGGGTTTATACGGAAATCCAAGCTTCTCCACATGAGTTTCGATCATCCAGTGACCAGTGAACATCGCAATGAGTTTGGAAATTGAATGGCGGGGGATTCCCATCACCTTAAGCGTTCTGTTTCCATCGTATTGAGGACATAGTGCTTTTGAAACAGCACACGATGAGACAGACCTCCATATGTCTTGCGCTTTTTTTAGAAAGAAATTGTGTAGTTTCCGTTTAATAACGACGGCCAAGGGGATACCGATGTCTGAGAAGGGGACAGCTGGAACCGGTTCTGCCGATCCCTTCCTAGCAAGCTCATCGGCAATTTCATTTCCTTCTATATTAATGTGCCCAGGAACCCAGATGAGGGAAATGTTTCCTGCACGTTCGAGTTCAGGAGTTCACGAGAAGAGAGCTACAATACGGCGACGACAGTGCCTTGATTGCAGCTTGACTATCGGAAAAAATGTTGATGTCTCCCTCCCAACAGCGAACCCGAACCCTGCATGCATGCAGGATCCCGAAGATCTCTGCTTGAAAAACGCTGCTTGCTTTCGGCAGTTCGAGACCGAAATGCTGGCTGATTTAGAGCAAACCCCCGCTCCCACTCCAGACTCCATTTTGTATCCGTCAGTGGAAACAGAGGTATCTACAAAAGTGGCATAGAACTGTTAGAGCGGCGCTAGAATGATTGCGTTGTTCTTGATGGAAATTACGATGCTGAATAAGGCTAATTTTGAACAAAAAAAAAACCTGATTTCTTTGTTAGGCTCGGGACTTTTCGGCCCATGTGTTACTTATGATATATTCTAGATATTATTACCATGCAGACTGCATTCCCTTTATTATGAGCACAAATTTGTAAAATTTCAATAAAAAATACCATTAAATATACCCTCGTATCTAAATTATTTACAATTTCTTTTGATGAAACTAAGCGCAATCTTCTATGAACATACAAGTATAAGTATATTGAAATAGGATCAGTTGTTTTTTTTTTTGGTTTGAAGTCACTTATTCATAATTTCATGCCTTTGAAAGTTATAGTTCAAGCTGTGCTAATAAATATTTCACATATAGAGCTTTAAAGCCATAGTTTGGGAGATATTTGAATAGGCGTGAGTTGAATGACTTATATAGTTGGTTTGTGCGTAAACGTTTGTTCCTTAACATGAAAAAATGTTAGTATACTTCGCATGCGAAAGTTTTTAATATTATTCCAACTGCTTACTACATCTTAAACTCGTCTATTCAAAGACCTCGGTGTTTATTTTAAGTCCAAGCGCAACTTCACTACCCACATAGACTATATTCTTTCTAAGTCGTTCGCAATGTTAGCCTTCATTCGTCGAAATAGTTCTTCGTTTATTGATCCCTATACTCTCAAACTGTTGCACTCCTCCTTAGTTCGGCCAGGTTAGAATACGTGGTATTCGTTTGGAGACCGTTTCATGCAGTCCATATTAAGAGATTAGAGTCTGTTTAGAGAGCTTTTGTCCGCTTTGCTTTGCCCTCAATGAAACTCGTTGATCGCATTCCGTCATGTCGTTATCGCTGCTTATTAATAAATCTAATGCCCTTGGAGTCTAGGTGTATTCTGTTGTCAATGTGTTTTGTCTTTGACATTTGCATGGGCTCAATAGATTATCCGAATCTGCTCAATTGAATTAATTTTAATGTTACCTCACGCATTTGCCGTTGTAATGAATTGTTGTTTATGAGCTTTGGTAAATCTATTTATGGAATGAATACTCCTTTTAGGAGGACGCTATCTCAATTTAACGCTTATTCTTCTTCCTTAGACTTTGATTTTTCTTACTCTAAGTTTACTTTTAAATAGTTACTTATAAGACTCTTGTCATTGCTTTCTAATGGGCCAAATTTCTTCTCTCAGAATTTTATAGGTTCAGTATCATTTAGCGGTTCAACGTGCAATCGTTGTTACTGATCCATATTTTAAAATAAAATTAATTTATATAATTTTCTATGCAGTTTTGCACCAGTGTAAATACTATTCTGTCATTAGGTAATACGATCTCTTTTGCTGAATATCTGTATTCTAAGATAGATTGCAAATAAAGTATTTCCATTAAAAAAAATATATATATATTTAGCACAAAAAGTGTATTTTTAGTGTGCGAGTTAAGTTGACGCGCTTGCATATTATTTGCGAATCACCAAAACAAACTTTATAACTGCAATTTTCCCCTTCAAGAACGAAGCATTAAAGAGGCATTTCTAGTTTTTTCCATACATTAGCTTTTGAATTTATTAAAAAACGCATTTTTGGTGGATGTGAATAAATGGGAAATAAATTAATTTTTTCCGCAAAATTCTCTGCCTTCGCCTTTGACCACGTCCTCTTTTCTCTTCTTAAGTTCTCTAATTCCAAAAAAGAATCTGGCAGTTTTTGTTCCTTCAATATTGCAAAAAAATGTTATTTTTACGAATATCTTAAATTTTGTTCTTTTGCATAAATCGTGCCAAGTGTCAGGTATACATATCTGTTCATAAACTGTGCGTGTAGGAATAAATTGTGTGACCACTGTATGTACGAGTATTCCCTCTACGGTGCTTATCAGTTGAGATGCGTAAAAGCAGCTAATCAAATCTGCGCGCAATTATAAATAAATTTTTAATTAACACCCGTCAATCTGCGTGCAATTTGCTTCGCTGATAAGCTTTCCTATTACTACTCATAAAAAATTAATGAACAAAACAATAATAAAAAATATAAAATGAAGGAAGTTCTGTTAATTTGAATTGCACTTTTCAGCAGCGACGCTTAAAGGTCGTTTGCATTGTCTGACTACGTATTTCCTTTAAAAATGATTGACAAGATCAAGTATTAGTACAGGCAGCTACTTTCGGTTATGAGAGCTGCTCGTCTGTTCACTTACAAAGTTTCATATCGATGTTTACAATGTAATCTATATAACAAATAAGAAGGTGATGGAAGGCATAGTTGGTTGCAAAATATGCGGTACAAAGAGAGGGGGAAAAAAGAGAACAAGAAAAAAGAGCATGAATCCGTACGACTACCTCACAATGATTTTTAACCTACCTCACAATGATTATATGCGATACAAAGGAGAAAAAAAGAGGAAAGAGCATGCATCTCTCTCTATCTTTACCTCAAACTGATTATTAGCCAATGATACTCAGAAATATAAGAATTGAGGGATTTTTTCTGAATAAAAATTTAAATAAAACAAGAGGAGGTAAAGATTTTTTGTTCCCCTCAATCCTAACTCAGTTCTCCCAATAAAACCGAGGATAAAGCTGAGTTGGGCTGAGCGCATGTGCCTTTCTTGTGGCCATACCAGGCTCAGATATCTACGCCTTCTTCTTGCTATGGTAACGCATTCTTGAAGAAGGTGTGTGTGAGTTTCTGAGGTGGGTCGCAGGCAGGGGATTGTATGAATTTAACAGTTTCAGTACGATCACGAATTTCTGGAATATAAATAAATAGGAATTCGCTGTTATGAAATTCGACTATTATTTGTTGGTGTTTCTATAGACATTATTGCAAGGCTTGGCGGTTTATTAGGCTAACTCGTTGGGAATGTTTCTAAGTTTTTTTTTTCGGCGATGCAGAGATATTTTATTCAGTCTGCTTTCATATAATAATGCAATATTTGAAGAATATCATGGAAAATTATGGGGAATTTATTGAGTCACAGGAAATCTCCGGGGGCGGCTCGTTACAAGTTGTATACATCATAACTCGCAACATAGTCATTAAAAAAATGCCTTTTTCCTAAAAAACATTAGTTTAAAAATGTTCCCAGCGATCCGTGGTGAATTCTATGAAGTAGTACTGAGAAAAATTTCAAAAATAATAAGTTTCAGAAAAATGCTTTAAAGCATAGCTGGTATACTTATAGAAAGCCGGTCTGGTGCAAAAGATGCTTAACCCGCCGTTGGACACCTTTTTTAAAACCTTCGGTTGGTCATCCGGCTCTGTCTTTTGTTCGTCCTGTTCGAGGATCCTTTATATCCATATCGATAGAGAATTAAATTTTAGAAAGCTATCTGGAAGCGCAAATCGTTAGTTATAGGTTAGGTTTAGCAGCCGCATCGCACATAGAGACAGCGAGACCACTTAGACCACGAAATGGATTCGTTGTGGGCTAAAATAAAAAATATTAAATTCACGTTCAAAGTCGAAAACGTCCGGTCAGATCCGGGTGTCCAACGGATAGTTAAATACTCACAACTTCGTCCGTTTTGGCATAATATTCTTGAGGTCTTAAAAAAGATAATTTAAAAAATATAAAACGGTTTTAATGCCTTTTAGATTCAGTCAAGTTTTAATGTTTAAAAGTTCTATTAAAAACAAAGCTTCGGCTTTTTCGAATCTGTACCGCGAATAAAAAGCATTCTCATCTTACTCAAATGGCTTAAATCTCTTTCTCAGGGTCCGGCAATCGAAGTGTAACCTATAAATTTAGTTTGGAAAATTACTTTTATTCAATTGAAAGTAAAAAATTTGTGAAAATAATATAAAATTAAGAATCAGTTTACTTTTGCTCGATATAACCACCTTTTGCCTTGACTATGGCCTTGAGACGGTCCAGAAACGAATCGCAAGCTGCCCGAATGTCACTTGCAAGTATTTTGACCCACTCGCGGACAATTACTTTTTTCAGCGCCTCGAGACTGATGAATCTTTTAGTTCGGACCTTGCTCTCCAAAATCGCCCAAAGAATTTGAGAGCTATTGAGTGAACGTTATGAAGTTCGGAACCTTTTTTTTTATCCATTCTTGGTTCACTCGAGCTTTGTGAGACGCTGCCGAGTCCTGTTGAAACGTCCATGGGCTGCCACCAAAATGCTTGTCTCCCCACGGCTTCAAAGTAACCTTCAGAATACTTTCCCAACAATATTTCGCTTTTAACTTGACGCCAGACTCGATGAAAACGATTGGAGAGCGCCCATCTCCGGTTACAGCGGCCCAAACCATTTGGCGGGTGGTGCCTGCTGGTGGCGAATCGATGACTCAAATTCTCGTATGAATGGTCAATCTCGTATGAATTGCTCAATTTGAATTTGTTTTTTTTTTTAGAAAACACATATTTCGGAATTTGACCGCTTTCGGCCAAGCGAAACAACTCTTTCGTTCTCTCAAGTCTGACTTGTTGCTGCTTTGGTGTGAGATCATGCGCCTTTGGGATCTTGTAAGGCTTGACTTTGAGATCATTTTTCAGTACGCGGCGAATGCTACGGTCAGATATTTTCAGTGATTTCGCCATTTGATTGGCACAAAGTCGGGGATTTCGCTCAAGTCGCTTCTTCAGTTTTTGAACCATTTCACGTGACGTTGCAGTCTTTTGATGACCACCTCCGTGACGTTTCGCGATTCTATCGGTATCATTGTAACGAGTAATGGTGCGATAAACAAAAATTTTATTTACTTTAAAGTGCTCGAGCTCCCGAACAATCGCTGGTTGTGATTTTCCAGCCAAATATAATGCAATTGAAACCCAAGTACGTTTGAAATCCATTACTGATTTTCTTTTTTCGCATTTATTCTAGACAAAATGCTTTCGTGCGCTTGTAAAGAATACTCAGGACTGTCATTTAGCCAACTAGCAGACAGCTGATGCCCGTGCGTTAGCTGCGCGAGCGGTCTAAAGTTGGTTACACTTCGAGTACCGGACCCTGTATATGATTTGTGGCACATTAATAATCTTTTGTTTGAAATTGACTTGATTTTCCTCATTTTTAAACTAAATGAAATTTATTTTAATTTTTAAAATAAATTAGACATATTTTATTGATATCTGCAAATGCTATTCTTTTTTTCAGAAGCCTCTGCTCTTGATTTGATTTTTTCTATTTTAAAACTAAATTAAATTATTGAGTTGGCCAACCTGTTGTTACTATACCCGCTGAACTGTGATTTTCATGCGAACTAAAGTGTTCAAATGGGAACAGTAAAACAAACCGTAATTTCTGCCTAAAACTATGCTACGGAAATATTCTGTTGTGATCAAATAACTGTGTTATTAAAGCACCGCTTTGTCGGGAGTGAATAATACTTGATTATAGGCGCCTCTGCAAAGGTGGCGACGCAGAATAGAAATGTGGTCTTCACATTCACCCCAGTGATGTTTTATTTGAAATTGAAAAAAAAGAAAAGTTATTAGTTATTTGCTATCAGCACTTTATTTTTTATTTTTTAATAAAAATAGTAGGTATTAAAGTATGTGTACAAACATATAAATTTATTTGAATTAACGTTTTTTTCAGCTTTGGATAGACTGCGCTGATGGCTGTTACTTTCGTCTAGCTCTCGCTTCTGAATTTCAAGTGTTGTTTTAAAATTAAATTTAAAAGAAAGTAACTTCGCCGAATAGCGCTTTTGCATAATTATGGGGGTTGGGGGTAGTCAGAATTAAAAAAAAATTGGATTTTTGTTTGCATTTTCTTAAAGTATAATATCTTAAAAATATTGTGTGCAAATTTGAAGTGAATCCGACAAATACTTTTCGAGTTATTCAACAATTCACAAAGGGCGCTCGGGCGCTCCGGCAACAGCAAATCGATATTTTGGAAGCTATATGGCCCAGGAATAGATGACACAGTGGAAGTAATTAAATAATTCGTGTAACTCTACATAAATCGATAGCAAAACTTTAAGTGCGTTTTTCTCAAAACTATGATTTTTGAACTGGTGATTACTGTAACTAAAAACCGCTTCGTGCATTTCAATAAAATTTATACTGCTTTTGAAGAACATAAAAAGTCGTGCCTGATCGAAGGATTTTTTTTCCAAAAATTTCGATTTTTTAAATGTTTAATTGTCGGTTTTTTTCTAAAAAATCTGAAAAATATTTCCTACGGCGGCCTAAAGTTATAGTTTATTTCGCAAAAAAAAAGCTTAAATTATGATTTTATGAAAATCCAGCTGGAAATGCAATTTCCGTCAACGATGAGCACACGAAGGCATGGCAAACGATTTTTTGTGGTCGGAAGTAGAAGACGTGGACTTGAACAATCTTTGGTTTCAGGAGGAAGCAGCGCCACGCCACACCGCGCATGTCACAATTCGATCTTAATTGTCTGATCAGTCGTCTTGGCGATGTGAATTTGCCACCTCGGAGCTGCGATTCCCTGCCGTTAGACTTTATTTTGTGGGTTGGGCAGAAAATACCGTTGAAAAGCGAATAATCTATTAACGATTCAAACACTTCAGGTGAATACCGATCAAGCCATTCGTGAGGTAGAGCTAGACACGGTCCCCTAGTTCTCTGAGAACCTAGTTAAGTGGGTGCGCCACCTTTGTGAGGTCTGCATCGTGTCCAAAACTTACTCGTAGGAGCAGTGCGCTTGTCACCAGTATTCGAAGTTAATTAATTATTTATTTATTACTAAATATTAATTATTAATTAAGGAAAAAACTGTTGTAGATTCGAGTAAAGTTTGAGTTTGAGCTTCTCCAGTCTTGCTGGCAACTGCTCGGAAGCAGCAGATGAGCACAATATCATGAAATTATTGAAAAATATATATGTATGTTGAAATTTTATTCTTTTATTTATTTATTTATTGAAAGTGTAATAATTATAAATAATTATTCCACTTAAAGGTAAGAAAAAAAATGAAAAAGCACTGGCTGCTAAGGCCTTCGGCTATTGTTTTAAATGGTTAATACTATATATCAAGACGAGAAAAGGAAATAATTATATTATACTAGGCTTATTATACGCTAGCTGCAAGATTATAATATATTATTCATACAGTGGAGAAAGATGGAGATAGTACAATCGAGGGAATGTGGATGTAACCTCTACTATACACACCAGATAACTTAGAAGCCTATGAAGTTAAATTTTTAATTTACAGCAAGAAACGAATTGGTTTATGATACTAATATTATAGTCCGTTGTCTGCTTCAGAAGTTCAGATGCTTTGATATTATATTTCTAAACACCGATGATCTAATATTTTGGATTCCTGAATATATATCCATGAAGTGCGATACGGTGAATTCGTTGAATCCACAAAACGGGCACGAGGGTTTCGGCAGACCATTTAGCAAATACGAGTGGGTTGAAATTGTATGGCCAATTCTCAGACGAACAACGGTCTTAATATTCCGGCATGAAGATTTTGACGGGTATTGGTTTTTCGATCTCGAGAGATTGAAGGATTTGTAGTGATGTTGGTACTGGTTCCATTTGTTCAGGGGACTTTCATAATTGGAACGCCTCACCAACTTTTTTATATCTTCTGGAAGAGTGTATTCGAACATGTACAATGGCTCTTTGGTTGCCTCCTTAGCTCTACTATCGGCCTGTTCGTTACCTTTGATGCCACTGTGACCCGGGACCTACATAAGTTTGATTGAGCCTTTTTTTGTGTGAGCATGTTGCGCATTTTTGTTATTACTGGAGAGTTATTAGCTGGATTCAGAATTGCCTCGATTGTTGATTTGCTGTCACTGCATATAACATATTGATGGCTTTTTTGGGAAGCGAAGTGTACCGCTTCAAGTTTAGTTGCAGATGCGAGCCCAACCTTTTCTCCAAAGGTATTTCCATTGAATTTTAATAACTTATCGTAACGTCGTACAAACTTTTGGTGGTTGCGTCTTCAACATTGACGAGCTCAAAAAAAAAAACGCTCAACCACAGAGCACTCGTTAGATGGTTGTTTTGCCTTTTCTTTTTATATCAACAAAACACTGCCGCTTTAAATTTTGCCGACCTCTGATCTATACAAAGTGTATAGGATTAATTTCTTGTGGCATAGCGAGCAGGTTGATTAGTAAGTTAATACGTAGCACTCTTTTAGGGGCGTGCTAATTTTGAGTAAGAGCACACCGTTGCACTATGGGTAATTTGACACATTTTGGTAGTAAAAATTAATTGAGTAAATTATTTTATTAATTTTTGTAAAAAAAAAAAAAATTAACCAATGACGGCCGAGGGTCCTAAAGAGGTCACATTTTAATTTGTTGTTTTATTAAAAATGTTTGAACCCGTTTTTTTCTAAATATTCGTATGAAAGCAAAAGCAATTTAAAGCCACGTAGTAATAACAACCATTTATACAGTGGAAATTTAATAAAAATGGTGCCAAATGATACTAATTTCATTTTGACTTCCTTCAGCTACCAATTGAAACGTTAAAAGAGGCAGTTCTTGCAGTAGTAAACAGCCTTTTTTCCTCTCTTTATTTCTTTATTTATTTAAGTTAATGGTAACAACCTTACGGGGCAGATTTACAGGGTGATATAACAAAAGCCTAAGAACTAAAATTAAATATATGGTTTTTTTGACAAATAATAACACTCAATAAGTGACTTAAACAGAGGCCTTGGTAATGCAAAGTCAAGATCAAGACTTCTAGAAAGCCGATTAAGCTCTTCAAGTCCTCTTGTAAGAGGAGAACTTCAACATAAAAAGGAATATAAGATCGAAGGACTCTATTGGGAACATTGAAACTTGTTCTATGGGTTGGGAAATACGTTCCTAGCGTTTTTATACTTTCTTTTATTTTACAACGATTTGTTTGCTGTTTGGCAAAGGGTAAGTATTCATTCGATAGAACTATTTTTGCTCTACAAAACTATGTTAACTATATTTTTGGGTTATTTAACAATTATTATTTAACAAATTGGTCGAGAGTTGGGAAGAGATTATAAACAGCAACGGCGAATGTATAACTGATTTACTTATTGATATAATTTGTGTTTTTTGTTTAAATAAATATCTTCGGTAAAAATGCTTACTTCCCAAGCTAATATATTCTATTGCATATAAATATTAAGTCGGATCTCAAGTGGTAAAACTTTGATGCACCTGAGATGAGAAGGGACTATCAAAGTGAAAAGACTAGCAAAACGTACAAACCTGCGTTAAACTCTTTCAATTCTAAGAGAATCGGGCTCCAGATGACGGAGGCATACTCCAACTTCGAACGGACTTAGACATTATATAAAATTTTTCTAGTCCACGGGTCTTAAAAATCATTAGCAAAGCGTACCAAAAAAGCTAAGTTGGCATATGCCTTCGGAATAACAGTTTATATGAATAATGAACGTAAAAGACGAATAAAAAATAACACTATGATCACGAATTTCATTGACTGAGACAAGAGTCTGTGTGTGTGGTGCCAACTTGAGACCTACTCTTAAATTTAGACACACAAAGCTGAGAAAAAACAGCTAAATTTGTAACAGTAGATCGTCCATCAACAAACCTAAGCTGACGTTGGATCAATTAATTTGTTGATAGCAAATGCTAGCTTGCCCTTTACCACTTTCTTAAAAAGTTTGGAACAAATCGTTAATTTTGATATAGGCCCATAATTTGTTACTTCATTCTTGTTACCAGGTTTGAAGATTGGAGTGAAGGACGCCAACTTCCAACGGTCAATGAAAACGTCAGTAGTCCAGTCAAAAGAGACAGAAAAAATAGCCAAGTAAGTAATTTTAGGAGTATGCGAGTTTATGGTTTTATTATGTAAAACCCATCACCGTGAGTTTTTGGGGTCGGGGGTTGTGTCCCGCGGCCGCCATCTTTGAAATAAGGGTGCAACTGGTTTTTGCGTTTATCTCGTGAAATCCGAAAGTTACGAAAATTTTGTAAGATACTTTTTTGTAGATAATAATATTATCTACAACTTTCATTCAAAACTTTTTATTGTAAAATTAATCATAAAAAGTTATAAACAAAATTACGCGAAAAATTAAGGAATGAATTTTTTTCAAGCGTAATAACTTTTTTTTATTGATTTTATGGAAAATATACATCAGAGCTTTTTTATAGAGCATTCTTTTGTGAACATTTTTGTCTAAAAGTTTTTTCCGCTATCTTTATTTAGTCTTATGATTTTGAGCTGCTAAGCGGAGCAACCAATACATTAGCGAAGCGCGTACATGATTACACAGACCGACTAAATTTAACCAACATTCAGACCCAGAAACCAGACTACATATATATTTCCAAAGGTTTATGATGCGCTGAATCCAAATCTGGCCTCAGAATTGCTCTATCAGTTCTGGTTTTTGAGATATCCTAACCTAAAAGTGCAAAAAACACCGTTTTTGCCCATATTTGAGGTGTTTTCTTTCACCAAAATTAAAGGATGGCATCTTTAAATACAAGCCTTCTTTTTTCAAATGGCGCTAAGTTTGCTCAAATATCATTTTTTTCGCTGAGATATCGCATTTTGAAATTTTCATGTTTATAAATTTTCCTACACCTGAAAATCGATTGAGATCACATAGACATGATATAGTCGATTACTAATTTTCTTGAATTGAGTCTTATTTTTCTTAAAAATTTGTCTCACACCATAAGTGTGCTGACTCACCACACCCCTACACTATCTAACCTTTGGGTACCGAGTCACATACAGCCCTATGCCTGCTTGCGGTATGGTACGGGTGGTTTCTAGGGGATATAGTCGATTACTAATTTTCTTGACACGTCACTTGGGAGATTCAGCCGCCGAATTCTGCACGATCATTTTCCATGTACTTACACACTCATCCAATCAGTCGTTATGCAGACGGCAACGAAGTGTCATTGGTTGATTTTTGTGTTGATATCAGCAACACAAACTCAGTTTTTTTATAACCACATACCAAAGGACGTCAGGCATCAGCTGATTCTTAGCACTTAGCACCTTTGTCCACTCCATTTTTTGATTGTTTTTGTATATCACCAAACCAATCTCAGTTTTGTCTCAGTTTTTGTTTCAGTTCAGTCTCACATACCAAGTGACATCAGCTCATCAGCTGATTCTGTCAAATTCGCTCGAAGCCAAACAACGGTATGCTGAAAAGCACACCTCTAAAAATCTTTTCCACATGTCCTGTCCTAAGAAGCCTTAGCGCCTTTGTCCACCACGTCGCGTGTTACTTTAGGCTTTATTTTTGGACTAGGTTGTCAGAGCGCTCGAAAACGATCGACTGTTGCCTCCTGCCGATTTGCGTAGTCGAGTTCGTCTGCACACGCAGGTGAAGTCTGGGTAAACAGCAGGTTCAAATTCGCATTCTAACTACAGAAAAATTCTTCGAAAACTTTGTTTTTCCTTCCATTTGTAGAACAACACCAACACGCACACTACAAATAAGAGGAGGAGCTCGGCCAGACACCCAAAATGGGCGTAAGCGCCAATTAATGAAATTTGATTTAATTAAATTTGTACGACAATTTAAGTTATATTTTAATATAATTTATTTATGAATCCACTTACAGATTGACAAAGATATTTCTTGATATTTATTTACATAAAAAATAATTCTTATAAATAGTATTAACATTTATTGTCTTAAATTCTACTAAAAGTGTCACTAAATTAATATCACATCAAAAATATGAACATAAAAAATGCCAACAAGGGGGACATCGGCACAAAAATAAACATAGAAGAAAACATTTAATTAATTGTGAGAGAAACGCAGAAATCTTTGCACGCTTAAAAATTAACTTAAATGACGGAATACACAAGGCAAATGAAAATAAATGTGAAACGACTGTGCAAAGAACGGACTAACAGAAAGCAAAAGTGAAATAGAGCAGAGTGAAAATAGAATTTGAGCGAGAAATCAAAAAAAAAAATAAACATAAAAAATAAATAAAATAGTCACCTAGAATTCAACTCAACACAAGCGCTGATGATGATGAGTCGGCGGTGAAAGGTGCTTCACGCGGCTTAGTTTTCAAGTTTCAAAAACGGAAAAGCATAACAATCGAGGGATACGAAAAAAACTAATTGCAAACTTTAGAACAAGTTTATGCAAATATGTTCACATTGAACCACCAGGAGGAGCGTAAAGAACAACTAAAACACAAACAAAACACTTAGCTGTATACACACACACGCATAGACAAGCACAACCAAACAAATGAGCGAGCAATAAAATGAATGAAAATGAATCGGTGGAAGGAAGTGCAAATGAACTATACGTAGTTAGGCCAAAGTGTTTCTGTAGGCGCGAGCGCCTTTATATGCTTATATATATTTCTGTGTGTGCGTGTGTGTTTGTATGTGTGTGTCCAGGGCATTAAAACGACATGGCTTCCGCTACTTCCTGTCACCATTCCATTGCCCCCCTACGCCTTGGTAGTCAACAACGGCTTCTCAAATGAAAACTTCTACCCGAAAGTGCACTACTCTACGCGTTCACCTCGCGCAGTAACGACCTCCGCTGCAACCTGATTACCCTGTTGCCGTCTTTATTGTCTAAATTACTAGTCTTATCATCATTTTGTGTTGTCGCTGGGTGCGAATTGAAAGACGTTGGCGGCGGTGTGTTTGTGGCTGTTGTGGCCGCTGCTGCCGCAGATGGTGCTGCTTGTAGGGAACGGTAGGCCTCCAATGCGTCCGGACTCTCATTGGCATTTGTGGACTTAAGCACGCCCGCGGTCATTGATGGCACCTGGTGTTGATAGCTGCCGGTTAGACGCGCCACTAAATTGTTGACAGCACGCAATGTTGATATGGGAATCTGTGGGTGAGGGCGAAAAGAAAAGCAAAATAATGGCATTAGTTAAGTGAATTGTGTTGGAATTTTTGAGTGAATTGTTTTGGAATTGCTAAGTGAATTGTGCAATTTCTCTTAAGCTGAAGTTGAAGCAAGAAATATTGCGCACAGCAGTTTATTGAATTCTCTCTTCAAGTCGTTTGACTTACCTCGAAGATGCTATCAATAAGTGGCCGAAAACTAAAGGGGAAGCTATTCGCGGCTGATTCGCCATTTGATGCTGTGATCGGCTGCATATTCGGATTGCTGTTATAGTTGTTGTAGTTGTTATTACTGCTGTATTTGTTATTATTTATCGGATAGAAGTTGCTGTATTGCGACATTTGTTGCTCATAAACTCCGTACTCTTCTCCCGGATAAAAAATCATATTCGATACTGTCTTCGGCTGTAAGGTTGTCTGCAAGGAGAGAGGGAGAGCAAAATAATAATTAATTTTCTGCTATTTTACGACTCTACTTTGTTTGACTCAATTAAATTTGTGCAATAATTTAATTTATATTTTAATAATTTTTTAATTTCTAGAATAATTTAATTTCTATTTTAATATTTATAATTTATTTATGAGTCCAATTACAGATTGAAAAAAATAGATTTTCAAGTTTCCAGAGGAGAATTTTGTACGCGAAACCGTGTCAAGTGCTTTCGAAAAATCGGTGTATATGGGGTCAGCTTGAGACCTACTCTTAAACTCAGAGCCTCAAAGAAAAGTTTGGAACAAGTCGATAATTAAGATATAGGCCCATAGTTTGTTACTTCATTCTTCATTTTGATTCATGGAAGGCAATGAAAGTTTAAGGAGTCAGCCGAACTCGATGAAAAAGTTTAATTTTATTTAAGTTTAAATTTCGCTCTGGTTGGAATATTAGAACATCCCTTTTTCAAATTGATGTGGAAAAAGAAAGAAGGGGCTATGAGGCTTTGACGACCAACAGTGGCTAATTACATTTGTATTCACTACGGATGAATTTCACCAGTGAGTGATATTTATATCCGCAATATCAGCAAGTGTAACAGAAAAGTGAAGCCCAGATGTCTAAATCTTTGACTGCCGAAAGTAGGGCAGCTGAGAAGAAGGTGCTGGATGATTCCATTCTATCTGGCAGACAGCTTCTGTAGAAAGAACTTGGAGCAATCCCAACGGACAATGTCCGGTAAAGACAAATTCGAGAGCTGCAGCTATGTTAGCCTTAGAAGTTCACCCGAGCGCCCCCGATCTACTCGTGGCTAGAAAAAAATATTGAAAAAAAGTAATTCTTGTAAGTTCTTCTTGCCTGCTAGGAGAGTGAAGAGCAAAATAATAATTTATTCTGTGTTAAGAAACATAATTCCCTCCCACCAGTTTGAATTCCGGCATAAACATGCGATCATTCAACTAATGCACCGAGTAACTAACAAAATCATGAATCAAGTTGACAAGAAAAACTACTGTGTCGCAACTTATCTCGACGTAGCGAAGGCTTTTGACAGCGTATGCACCCAGGACTACTATAACAGTAAAAAGAAATATTCCCACTTGACTACTATCCATTACCAAGAAGTTACCTAATCGACCGGTACTTCTATATTAAACCTCAGGACGAATGCTAGGAGGTATTAAAAATGGATGCCGGAGTACCACAAGGTGGCGTATTGGGACCATTGTTGTATATAATTTACACATATGACATTCCCTAACGAAATGACGACAGCAGAATTGCTACCTTCGCCCACGACAGAGTATTAATTACGTCTGATAGGAATATAAATGTCGCTTCATCGAAGTTACAAAATCTAATTGACACAATGTTGACTTGGTTCGCAAAATGGAGAATCCAAGTAAACACAGACAAAACGGTCTAAGTAATATATACCAATCGTAAACAGTACCATCGTACGCTAACAATTAATAATCATCAGCAATCACTTAAAACGCAAAAGCTAAATACCTGGGCATGATCATTGACGCAAAACTGACCTGGAAGGACTATATAATCCAAAAATGGAACCAGGTGGAACAGATTCAGTATTGGCTACTCAACAAGGACTCAAAACCGTCAGTATACAACAAACTACTCATACATAAAACCATGATAATATCCGTCTGGAGATATGGCATAGAACTATGGGCGACAGCAAGCAAATCAAATATACAAATAATTCAACGACTTCAATCAAAAATCTTAAGGACTATCGTAAATGCATCCTGGTATATAACAAATGAAGACTTAGCCATGGTGAGTAACTGAAAAAATATTAGTTAAAGTAAAAAGTTTTGCCTATTCCAAGACGAATCTATGAAAGGTGTTATCGGTAACTTTGTCGTTACAATTAAACGTATAAAACATTGTTATTGGTTTAGTGGCACCACTTTTAATGAACGCGCCTTGGTGTATTCTGTCTGTAATACTCAAATTTCACGTTGTACATGACGATTTATAGGTGAGCCTATGCTCCAAAAAAAAAGTTCTTCGGCAGATTAGCGTCTCAAAATGGAATTAAAAAAATAGTAAACCTGAGACATTCTTCACTACCACTACAACCAACTGGCGTTGTTAATTTCATCGACGAAGTAAGGCGGCCACCGTAGCCGAATGGTCTGGTGCGTGACTACCGTTCGGAAGAGCGTAAGTTCGAATCTGCTTCCATGAAACAGTAGAATGATAGACACAATTTTTTTCTAATAACGGCCGCTCCGGCCGGCGGGCAATGGCAAACCTACGAGTGCATTTCTGCTGTGGAAAAGTTCCTCATAGAAACCAACTGCCGTTCGAAATCAAAAGTGTTGGTGCTTCTACTTGTAAATAGAAGAGCATCAAAATGCATGCCACAAGTAGGAGGAGGAACTCGACCAAACACCTAACAGAAGTGCACGCGCCAATTATATTTTATTATTTTCAGTAAGACTCAGACTTTTTTACTTGCCCGGATAAGCTAAGAGATTTCTAAAGAGGTTGTTTAGAAAAGTAACAAAATTTAGTCGCACCTTGAGAGAAACGAATTTCAAATACCTGATAGTACTGATCATGGACAAAATTCATGGGGCGTACGAGGGTTGCTATTCAAATTTTTTATGTTGTAAAAAAATGATACATGACATTTCTCCTGGTCACAGCTAGGGCGTACGAGGGTTACTATTGAAATTTTTGTGTTGTAAAAATATGATAGATGAATTTTCTTTGTCCCTCACCGACGAATTCCGGTGAGGTCATCCAAAATGAGCTGTGCCAGACATATCGATGCTGTGCGCGAAATATTTGAGCAAGTTTGTTATGCCCCATAGAGAGAAAATAGAAGCATTCTTGGGCATTAGAACTCGTATGATGAGCATTTGCATGACCCACCTCTTGAATAATTTAAACAACAAAGCGCCTTGGAAACGCGACTGGACAAAGTGCGTCGAAAATTAGGCCAAGAAAATGGGTCAAACGAATGCAAAATTGCATTGATCCTAATGTGGAATATTTTGAAAAAACAATAGAATAATCAATAGAATCGCTAATGTTCATTTTGCTATTGAGAGACGAGCAAATAGCAGGTGTGAGAGCCCAGATTTTCGTTTTTTAACTCCTGTGCGACCATTTTTTACGGAGCTTAGCTTACTTAGCTTTTTGAAAAATCGCTAAAAATTGGGAAATTTTTTTGATTCCTTGACTATTTATTTCCCCTAGTGCTAGTCTCTCTCCATTTTTTCCTGTAGGGTACGTTCTCACAAATAAAAAACGGCAACAAGCGCACAGATCGCCCCACAAATTCCAATTTATTTTTTGCTTCTGACGCAAACGTTTATTGAATTTGTTTCTTCTAAAAAAATGAACTACTTGTTTCGAAAGCATTCATGTTTAATACCAATTAAAAAAAAAACAAAAAAAAAAAAAAAAATTATTGCTTTTTACCCTTTTCATGTTGCTGTCATGTAACGAAATATCGAGAGCTGTAAATTACTTTAGCATAAACTGTTAAACTTTTTAAGCTAATCAACATACAACAAATGTTAGTGCATTCTCCTCTCAATATTTGTAGCTACTAATAAACATTCAATTATCGTACGACTCCGCCCCACTTACATTACAACATCCCAAAATATTACAACACTAACAATTAAATGCTTCAAAACACTGCACACCTACGAAGGCACATGCACAGGTACGAGTAAGAAAAAGCAACAAGTATTCGTACTCACATCATTTATAAGAACAACATCGTGCCGATTACCGCGCGCATAGCCAGTGACGCGTGTGAATTCGGTCACCAAATGCGACATCACGACGAGCAGTACGAACCACACGAAACGATCCATTGCACTGATGATGATCTGCAAGTAATAAGCAACAAAAAAAGTAAACCAATTAGAAATCAATGTAAATGATGCAGTTAGAGAGAAAAAATCTATCGCAAATTATATACCTAGTTATATAAATGTACGTATGTATGTATATGGATTTGGAAATAAATCAGTTATTAGGTTGAGTGGTTGAAGAGGTGAAATAAATAAGTTGATTTAATTAAATTTTATATTTGGTAATATTTTAATGGAATACTTAGTGTTTTTAACTGAGCTTTGGTTTTGGTAGGCATAGTTGTTATTTTTGTCTTTTTTTAAGCTCAGTAATTTTGAGAGATAAAGAGATGAAAGCTAAAAATATCTTTTTAAAAGTTGATAATGACTTTTTTTGAAATTTTTAGGAGCCTAGTATTCATCCTGTTAGAGGTCGACATATCGCCTAGTGATATGAAATCTAAAATTTTGCAATATTATGTAATTTTTTTTTTAGACGAATAAAACAATGATCAAACTCATTAGTTACAGGGTGATTCAAGTGTGATGCAGATATTTGCAGATGGATGGCGTTGAGTGAGTATATCAAAATTCCCAAAGGATTCGACCCACGAATATCAGCATTTTTTTTTTTTTTGTTTTGTTGTGCCATTAAGTGTTCATATTTGTCGCAATTTAAAATTTTGAAGAATTAATAAGTATAAATTATTTTTCTCCATTATTTTCTCGATATTTGGCTGCAGTCATCGATATCTCGTAGAGTATGGATGAAACAATTTAAGGCTTATGCTCGTTGTCAAGATGACATTTCACACTAAAAAAAATCTTTTGCTGTTTTTTGTTTGTTCCATTCAGTTGTGAGTTACAGGGTGTTAACAATGGAAGTCAACACAGAGAAAATTCGGTACATTTCACAGTTTTTCTTCGATAAAGGCGACAGTGCAAGCCCGGCCGTTGAAATGAATGGTGTTAATGGTGCCAATACTGAAGCGGCTAATTATGTACAATTTTGGTTTCGTCGATTCCGTTCAGGCATTTTTGATGTTAAAGAAAATGTCGATAATGCCGATAAAAACCCAAAAATAATGGAAGTTGACCGACATATTAGTAGCCCTAGCATCGCCCAGCAGCTAAAGATCGTCCACAAAACAATTTTAAACCTATTGAGCAAAAATTTTATGAAATAATCGATTTCCTTTTGCCCAAACTAATGTATTGTTCGTGCATATGAAATAAAATTAATACAATTTTGGAAGCAAGTTTTTCGCAAAACATTTTAGTCCATTATTGGTTTCTCCATTTTTCTTTCATGGTGGGTCTGATACTTTATTTAAGGGGAGAGCCTGCTTTAGAGGCTTCAAAAAATCGATTTTTCAACTATTTCGATTCCCAAACTATTCAAGAATGTGTCCTCAACAGTTCAGAAGCAAATTCAAAATACTTTCGGAGTTACAGAAGAAATTGTGAGCAAGCGTCGAGCAGCTGTACGAGTGGATTTTTATATACAAAAACTTTCACGCGCGATTTCTCGGTTTTTTATTTTTACGATTTTTCCTAATTGGCGGGAAAGATAGGGAAAAGGTTAAACGTCCTATCGAAACGAGATAACATTGAATGTATTCGGAATTAAATTCTCTTCTATTGAAGCTAAAAAACCTGAAGAAAGTTATGATTAACCCACTTTTTAAACAATCTAAAGTGAATTTATTTTCCCAAAAAAATGATTTTTTTTTAATTAGCGAAAAATTGTTGAATTTCTCACTTTTTGTTTAATTTTCTACTAAAATAATTTTTTCTTTGGTTTTTGGTTTCAGTTGAAAATTGCGACCTGCCACTTTCCCGTCGCACGACACATGCACACTCGAGGCGCCTCGGCAAAATGCTTGTACCAGGCATAATATGACATATATTTTAATGAATATATTTGAGAAGACTGTTGAAATATATAACAATAAAACCTGAAAGTTTCCTTTCAATCGAATATTTCTTTCCTTCGCAAAAAAAATCCACGAAAAAATCGATTTTTTGAAGCCTCTAAAGCAGGTTCCCCCCTTAACATGGATTTACAATTTCTTGACTTTCTAACTATTAAAAAAAAATTATTAAAAAATAGTAACCCCTTTAAGAATTTTGTAGTAGTATTTTTTTCATAGTTAAAAAGTCAAACAATTTCAAAAGGTTCTAAAAATATATTTCTTTCCAATTTCGAAAATTTCACTGTGAGTCTTCTCTTGGTTATTTATATCTGGTTGATCTGAATAGATCTCTCTCATGTTAAACATAGTTCCCACAAGCAGTTCTGAAACCTAACAGAGCTGTTAACTGCTGTTAAGTGTTGTAAATATAACAGGCTGTTTTTTCCCCTACTCATTTGAAACGCACATCATTATTGAAGCTCATTGTATGCATTTTGCGTTACTGCCATCCACGTTCGATACAAATTTTAGTTAACAGATGCTACGGATCACTCGAACACAACAACAAACACAATAGTAAGCAACACACAACAAACACAAGCAAGTAAAGAAAACAAAAAACGATTCAATATGCAAGTTTAATTTCCCTTGGAGGAGAACACGTAGCGTAAAGAAGCGCGATATATCATATATACGTATGTATGTATGTGTAATTAGTAAAACGCTGCAAAACGCTGCTGCTCAGAATTAAATTGCTTTGAATACGCTCGCTGTGTTTTCAACAAGTTGCACGTTTGCCCAGCGTTTGGCTTGTCGTTGGCACTGCACTACGCGTTACGCTTTGTTGCATGGACTGTTGCGCTCCAAGTTCAACCCGCACACAATGCGATTTGCAACGAACTTTCGATTTCGAACTTTACCGATCGATGACTGAAAACGTTCTGAAACGCTTGAACGCTGCGTTGGCGATTTGTGTAAATAAAATTGGTAAAATGGTATTTAAAAAAATCATTGAACAGCCACGAATACGAGTAGCTGACTTGTTTTGTTATTCGGAATTTTATGTGTTTTTTGCGCTAAGTTTTTGTTTTTGTGCTTCAAAATCAAATTTCTTATTATAATAGATACTTTTTATGCTTATTTGTTGTAGTTGTTTGCTAGTAGAATAGAAGGCTCGAGTATCATTGACTGGATTGCTTATAAATATTTTATTAAACGAAAAACAAAGCGAAAAGGAAAGAAAAAAAGAATTACAAACAAAAACGAAAATATAATATAACCAACAACAACAACAACCAGCATTGCAGCATGATGACTTTGACGGTGGCTGCGCTTCTCGGAGCGCCCAGTAAAACAATAAACTTAAGCTACGAACGCGCTGACGCTGACGCTAGGTGCAGACGACGGGGTGCACGCGTATGACAGTCATTGGCTGTGTTGGTCTTGAAGGTGGTGGAGATTCTTGCCGCCTTCGATGGCGCTGCTGTTGGTGTTGCTGCTATTGAAAGTGTTGCTAGCCGTTAGCTCGGTTGTTGGCTGCTGCCATTGCTGGTGTTTTGTTGTTGCCGCATTTGCGCTTGCGTCGTGTTCTTAAATATGGATTAGCACAAGGCCAACACGGTCATACCGCGAAAATGCAATTGACTCTAAGTAAGAAAAATAAAAAAAATTTAGCAACAACAATAACCATATAAGACTCCGCAAGTGCAGCGCAACTAGAAACTCGTTTTTGTTGCTAACTTAAATATTCAATTAAATAATTTTTCTTTTTATTTATTAATTTTTCTTATTTTTTTCATTTTTTTCCTTTTTTTTTTAGTTTGCTAGTTAGTGCTGCGCCTAGCAAATTATTGTTCTTCGCCAATTCACATTTTGCTCAAATCAGCTACACATTTCAGAAATGCCCAACTATTTGCACTTCACAACGGTCAAGTTTCTCAACGCTACAGCCTAAGAATTACATTTGTGACTTGTTTGTGACAGCATAAATTGTGCTTTGCTTTCGAGGCCACAGCAGCTACTTGCCCCAGCTATGGCGTTTGTGGTCTGACCATGCGGTAGCCGCCCATTTGTGCAACACCTCGGCATTGACTGACAAGTGAATAGAAAATGGCTTTATTGTTGTTGTCGCAAATTAAATAGTTGGTTAACTTTGTATGGATTTTTGCAAGGAAAACGGTGGTAAAAAATTGGTTTTTAATTGATGTTTTTTGCCGTTATATTTTCATGGTCAGGTGGTGGCTTTTTGCAGAAGGCAACTTTTGTGGCAGAAATTTGGCATGTAGGTATATGTGAATGTAAGTGTGAATGTGAATGCATGTATATATGTATGTGTATGTATGTATGCATGTGTGTGGCTGCATGTTTGTATGCATGTATATATGTACTAACAATGGCTACAATGGGAAGCCGTATAAGATTTCACTATTTTTATCGATTAGGCAAAAAATTGTCCTATAAAGTTCCTCATCGCCCCTATTCCTTTGTTTTTTGGTCA
This sequence comes from Anastrepha fraterculus, assembly GCA_037575425.1. Taxonomy (NCBI): domain Eukaryota; kingdom Metazoa; phylum Arthropoda; class Insecta; order Diptera; family Tephritidae; genus Anastrepha; species Anastrepha fraterculus. The sequence goes on along the minus strand of JAYXIM010000296.1, from coordinate 52,378 downwards.
TGCCCTTCCATGTGACTTCTGGCTATTCAATAAACTTAGCATAAAAATCCTGGTATACCGTTTGAGTTCATAGAAGATTTTAAATGTGGGTTTCTCCGTGAATTAAAGATCATTTCGAAAAGAGTATCAATGGCTGTTCGCAGAACTAAACACAAAACACTATTTTATGGGAGAAAGATTACTTTGAACGTGACGAAATGGCTTTGGTGATAATGCAGGCCAGGCCGTTGAATGTGTGAATGATGTTAGTGGTGCCGATGCTGTAACATTTAATTACGTGCAATTATGATTTCATCGATTTCGTTCAGGTATTTTAGATGTTAAAGAAAATGTCAATAAAATCACGGAAATACTCGAATTTGATCGACACATTAGTAGTCGTAGCATCGCCCAGCAGCTAAACATCGCGCAAACATTTTACGAAATAATGGATTTCTTTTTCCCCGAACTATTAAAATGCTCGTGCATATAAAATAAAATTTCGGAAGGAAGTTTTTCGTTTCATGGTGGTTCTGATACTTTATTTAACATGCATTTAAAATTTTTTGACCTTCTAACAATTAAAAAAAAAACTATTAAAACGTAGTTACGAGGGTTAAAAGGTTCTAAAAATATATTTCTTTAAACTTTCGAAAATTTTACAATAGGTCTTCTCACAAGGTTTGGTTAGGTAGATCTGGTTGATCTGAATACATCTCTCATGTTAAACATAGTTCCCGCAAGTAGTTCTGAAACCTAACAGAGCTGTTAACTGCTGTTAAGCGGTGTAAATATAAGAGGCTGTCTTTTCCCCTACTCATTTGAAACGCACATCATTATTGAAACTCATTGTATGCATTTTGTCTTACTGCTATCCACTTTTGATACAAATTTTAGTTAACAGCTGCTACGGATATCCTTATAAATTGCTCATACTCGTATTAATTTACGAGGTTTATCTACTAAATAACTAAAAAAAACAATCAGCAAAAAGTAGGTAGTGTTATTTCTCACTAGAAATTAGCAACCACAAGGAAAAACTCAGGAAAGATAGCCTAAAGTGTATCTAAGATATAGCTCTCTCTCTCCTTTTCCTCTACGTTATATCTTTTTTTTCTCTCGCGGAACGAAAATGTTGCATGACCTCGCAATTTTACTCTCCATTCTCGCTCGTCCATCGACGCCTAAGAAGTTTCACTTCAAAAAAATAAATAATTGGCGCGTTCACTTTTGTTAGGTGTTTGGCCGAGCTCCTCCTCCTATTTGTGATGGGCGTCTTCACATTATCCCACGGCAGATATTTTTTATGAGGAGCTTTTTCATGGCAGGGGAAAAAAAACAACTTCTTCATTTTACTGTTTCATGCACGGATTTTCGCACCAACGCACTCTCGAATGGTAGTCACTCACCAACCCATTCGGCTACGGTGGCCCAAATGTTGGAATGAATTTATGTTTTTATTATAATCTGGTAGATAATTTCATGGCATTTATTTTTTGACTATGCTATCTGGTATGTGTCCGCGATGGCTACGAATTACATAGTCCATTCGATCAGTCCGATTTTTAAGTTTTCCAATAATTCTGAATAATAAATCTAAATGAACTTCAATTCTTGCGCGAGCTGCATTTGATAGGCTCCTAAGCCAAAATCCTCACGTAGAATTTTCATGTTGATCGCGATGAATAAAACCCAACAAGTTGGGAATGGCGACGCTTCGCTTCTTTAACACTTCGCTCTATGAACTTCGCGCAGAGATTTATTTATTTCAAATTAATTTTGCACAATTCGGGTGCATTGTTCTGACATTAAACGATTCATGAGTACTTGCCAAGCCTTACTGAACCAACATCTCTACACAATTTTTACTTCTCAGCTGTCAAATCATAGTTATCGATATCGATAGTTCTATCTACCTCTCAATTTCTACATCTCAAAATTATCGTAAGGCTGTTGTGCAAGGATGATAGATTAGTAGGTTTGGCCAATAACTATGGTGAAAAACAACGTCCAAAATAATGTCACTTTGGTATTCGACAGCCGAATTCCGCACGATCATTTCACACATATTCACACACTCGTAAAAAACATAGATACATATATTCACACAAATCTATCGTTGTACAGACGGCAACGAAGTTACATTGTGTTAACTACGGTATGATATGGGCTACATCCAAGAATGATAGAAACCAGATTGCGCCCAGAAGAGAATGGGTGACGTCACATTGGCTGAGTTGTGCAGTGTTACCAATCATTTGCTCTTCGCAATAAATTAAGTGATTTTTTATACCAAAAATGCGAACATTTTTAAGATAAAACTGTAAGAACGAAACTGTAAGTTACAAAAAAAACTGTATTATTAAACAAAAGAAGGTTAAAAAAAGTCACTCTGAGAAGATTTTAGTGTTAATGAGAATTTATTGATTCTTATAAAAAGTGACATTTTGAGAGTGCAATTTTAAGTTTTTGCTCCTTTTAAGGTTATGCAAGAATATTAAATCTTCCTCGCTCAATTCTTCTTAAAATTGGCAAACTTTTTACACCTTTTTAAAAATCGTTTGAATTTACTGAATGCGAATTAAAGCCATAGAGGTGTAATCGTTTCTTTCGGTCCTCAATCCTTGGAGAGACATAGGGCATCAAGAGGTGTATTCATAGTAAAAATAAGCAACAAAATACCAGAAAATACTTAAAAAACGATAACGACATTTTTACAAAAACAGTACCTTAACTTGTTACATAACTTCAAATATAGCGAAAAAGTCGTTCTCTTATTAAAAGAGTTTCTTTTAACAAAAAAGCCCATAAGTTAAATTGGACATAACCATAACACAATTATTTAAAAAAAACCGCTTATTTCGAAGACAATTTATCTCGCAAACAAAATTCTTTAAGCAATTCAATACAAATTTGGTATTTCATTTTCTTTAAATGGGCATTTTAGAGCGTTTTTTTATCCAAAATTAGGCATCATTGCAGTAGCGAGAGAGAGGAGAAGAACAGCAACATTAGCCGCAATCGTGGGCAATGTGACTTGACGTTAAAAAAAAGTAAAGCTAAATAAAACTGAGTGGATTATTGAACTAATTTTTAAAAAATGTATATTTTACAAAATTATAAACATAACATTTTAATTAGAACAGGCTAGAAAAATGTTATAAAAAGTCCGAGACTGTATAAAAAAAAAAAAAAAATGCTAAATCAAGTTACGAAAATGGTAATACTGGCATACTGGTCACCTATTACGCTAATATGACGTCACTCATTGTCAAACTCGCTGAGAGCAACAAAGTAACGGTACCACAATAGGCGCCATCTCATTATTCTTTCCATCATGGGCTGCACCATTAAAAATCGTTTCACAATTGGCGGTGTGTAAACTTTTGAGCCGTTCGAATAGTTGATGTGTCGGTGTGCCGCGATTGAGTTGCGTAGTCCCAAAGAGTACGTCTACAGCAGCTATATTCATAGTACTCGTACGACGAGGAAGTAGCTGCCTGCTCAAAAAATCTACATTAAGATTAAAAAATGAACTTGTATTTGAATCACTCCAAACATAGTTTCATTACCCCAGTTGCCCACTATGAGTTGAAGGACAACCCAAAAGGTTTGCCAATTTGCTATCTTTCCACCTTTAAAGTCAGTTTTGGTATAATATCATTTTTACTTAATAATTACTTTTGCTTTGTAATCGCTGTCAAACAAAAAAATAAAGATTATCGTGTGAAGAAAAATAATTCTCGCTTCAGAGGTGAAATCTGCAAACAAAGAATAATCAAGCGCACAGTTTGATTGTCTCAACTCATCTTTCTCAGCTTCGCAGCCTTTGTTGCACCTTCATATGCGTATGTACGCGCTGACAAGCAAATAAATACTTGGTGCAATGCGAGTAGTACCACACCTAGATTTTGCGCTGGTTGCCGTACACAACCTTGTCACAGAATGTTAAGGGTATAATCAAATAAATGTATTCGAGTATGTATGTATGTGTGGATGTGTAGAACTGAAGAACAACATTGAGAAAATATAAACAAAATGTTATTTGCATGTATTTATATATTTACAGGTACTACATATATATTTTTTTCATATGGCAAATAAAATGAGGAGCGTAACCGATTTTGTATTTAGCCAACTTAGAGCTGTCAGTGGCGGCCTGTGCAAAGTTCATGGCTGATATCACAAAATTTTACGCATGAAAACATTGTAAAGCTGCAATGACTGTCTTATAGCTAATCTAGGTACGGCTTTCCCACTACTTGACTTCACCCAAATCGTGATTCAATGAGTAAGCGTACGATTTACAGTGGCGGGCATTAGTTTGCGCACAAGAAGATTTTAGTTTTGAATAAATAAATGCGATATGATCATTTTGCTTCTATACTTGGATGCGAAGTTAAAATTAAAAACTCAGAATGGTTTGATAAAGAATGCAAGAGGATGATTGACCTAAGAAATGAAGCGAGGAAGAAATGGTTGCTGAAGAAACATACATTGAAAAAAGGCACGCAGCAACGAAAATGTGCTAAAGCAAGAAAAGAGATTCCATGAAAAAGGAGATAGAGAACCTGTGCATAAATTTCAACGACAAGCAAACCCGCAAATTTTATAGCAAAGTTAAGGCAGAAAAGCGCGGATTTCAACCAAAGGCGAATATAGGGTGGGCCTTGTAAAATTTGCTTTTTGAATCGGCTTTAAAAAAAAAAAAACTAATCAATATTTTTTCAAACTTTTTTTTTGATTTTGAAGATTGAACATTGTCATTTATGAATGAAAAATAATATCGTTCAAATGACTGCCACGACTTGCTTTACAGTAGGCCATTCGATCAACCCAATTTTTAAGCACATTTTCGACTCGTTGTGGATGCATTTGCTTCTCTACAGTAGTACTAACTTAGTACTTAGTACTTGCAGTAAAATTTCCGCCTTGTGCACGAATTTCTGAATATCTGCAACAGGAGCGTTCTTGATTTCATTCGGATCCATGAAATATATGCCGTTTTGTCTTTGCCAAGTCAATACAGCACAAGATATGCTCTTTCGTTTCAACATCCACGAGAAAGAGTTTACACTCTGTCTCATTCCCAATGTGAATTTTTGAGCGATGGTTATTTAATTAATAGTGACCTGTCAGACAACCAACTATCTTCCTTATGGGGTTAGGGGTAGTCAGAATTAAAAAAAAATTGGATTTTTTTGCATTTTCCTAAAGTATAATATCTTAAAAATATTGTGTGAAAAATTGAAGTGAATCCGACAAATACTTTTTGAGTTATTCACCAATAAACAAAGGGCTCTCGGGAGCTTCGGAGCGTTAAATGCGTTTTTCTCAAAACTATGCATTTTGAAATGTAACTTAAAAACTGCTTGGTCGATTTTAATAAAATTGATACTGCTTTTGAAAAACATAAAAACTCGTGCCTTATCCAAGGATTTTTTTTTTCAAAAATTTCGATTTTTTTAAATAATTAATTTTTGGTTTTTTTTTCTCGAAAATCTGAAAATTATTTTCTGAAGCCGCCATATTGTTAATTTTGAAAAAAAGCTCCAATCAGGCACAAGATTATCTATTAATAATTATCTAATTTCTCTTGTCCGATTGAATTTAGATGAATCTCCAAGGAACTTCAGGAGAAACGGGCTCCACACAAAACCGATAACTTTTGCAATTATTAATTCTTTTTTTGAAATTTTGCTAAAGTCAAGACGAAATATCATAAAGTCATGATGCATTAATACTATGTTTTTATTTTTGTAAACAGCTGACGCACGTTTCGTATTTTGTTTCACTGTCAAACATCTTCAGTTTGGTCTATAACTTAACCATGGATCGGCTTAAAAACTAACAACGCTTGCAAATCATTGAATTTTATTATAAAAATGCGTGTTCTGTTAAGAAAATTTAAGATCCACTTTTTTATCGAAAAATTGCGTAAATAAGCAGAATTGTCGATTTTGGAGTGAAGATCAGCCAGAAGAATTGCAAGAGCTACAAATGTATCCAGAAAAGGTCACAGTTCGGTGCGGTTTATGGGCCGGAGGTATCATTGGACCGCACTTCTTCAAAGATGATGCGAATCGTAACGTAACTGTGAATGGTGAGCGCTACCGTGAAATGATATCCAACTTTTTTTTGCCTAAAACGCAACAGCTTGAATTGCAAGACAGCAAGATGGTGCCACATGCCACACAGCACGCGTAAGAATGGACTTGTTGAGAGGCGAGTTCGGTGAGCATTTTATTTCACGTTCGGCACCTGTCAATTGGCCACCCAGATCGTGCGATATAGCGCCTTTAGATTATTTTTTGTGGGGCTATGTTAAAGCTCCTGTCTATTCAGACAAGCTTGCTTCAATTAACGCATTGGAAGACAACATTAAAGCATTTATGTGTGAGAAACCGGCCGAAACATTGGAAAGAGTATGCCAAAATTGGACTAAGCGGATGGACCATTTGAAGCGCAGTCGCGGTCAACATTTGCATGAAATAATCTTCAAACGTTAAATTATATGGACTGTACTTTCGATTTAATGAAAAATGTCATGCATTTTTCTGAATTTTACGTGTGTTTTTTTGAAAAACTTTCCTATAGCTCTTAAAAAATCACCCTTTAGAAAAATTGTTTTTCCTTTTTTTTACAAGTATGCGCCTAGCTTGAATACATTTTATTAGAAGAAACGTCTCAAAATTTAAGTGAAAAATATATAAGCAGTAAAACGCCTAATTTTTCAATGCCCATATTTCAATGACCTATACTGTAAATGTGGTCATGAATGTACATATTTACAAACTTATGTAGTTATGTACATACAAATATACACAAGTACAGGAGTCTGTAGATAGCAGAGTTTTAATTTGCTACAAAGTTTGTGTGTATTTTTATTTTGTTTAAATTGAATGTCAGCACTGCATTAACCTCCTGTCAACGCTGGCAGTGATGGATGACGGGTCACGTGTTCAATGTTGTGCATTACAGCGGCCAAATGCGAAATGTTTCTTCTCAATTTTTCTACACCCAAATAATACGTACGGGTATTACAGTCAATGTAAATTTCCTGCCCATGAGGTAGTAATTAAAATTCAGTAAATAAAGTAGCAACAGATTGCATTAAAATGTCGTGTTTTAAATACTTTGATAATAGACGGGTGCAGTTGGACATAGCAAAAAAGTAGAAACACAAATATGAAGGTAGTTTATTTTAGAGAGATGATTAATTACTAACAGGAATAGCAAATATTCAAAATAAATAAATCATTAATTATTAATCAATGGTTGGTTGATTTAATGGCAATTTAAACGGTCGTTAAACCTCAGACTTACTATGTAAACTATTAGGTGCGCAACTAAGTTCCCGCTGTTTGTCAATAGATGCCGCCAGCAGCGTGTGCTAATCGATTCTAACATAACCTAAACGTCATAAACCAAGCCTAGACATATGGTAAACAAACTGCTTCGACACAGTAGTGATTTTGTTTTGGTATCATAAACTTTTGGTTTTGTGAAAATGTCTGATTTTAAGCCGAATAATCGTCATTTGCGGGAAGTGTTGATTTTCCTCTTTCATTCGAAAAAAACGGCGGAAACGGCGGCTGAAGCGCATCGAGAGTTACAAAAAGTTTATGGTGATACTGCTTTAAGTGAAACAACGTGCCGAGATTGGTTCCGTCGCTTCACAGACAGTGATTTTAATGTTGACGACCGTCGGCGTGAAGGAAGGCCAAAAACCTTCGCAGACGCTGAATTGGAGGCATTGCTCAATGAGGATCCGTGTCAAACGTAAGAAGCGATTTCCAAGCGATTGCATGCTTTGGGAATGATTCAGAAACAAGCGACTTGGGTTGCTTATGAGTTAAAACCAATGGATGAACAACTGCTTCAGCGGCAAAAATGGAAAGGTTTTCTGCATCGCATCGTGACGGGTGATGAAAAATGGTTTCATTACAGCAATTCAAAGAAAAAAAGTCACGGGTACAGCCCGGTCATGCTTCAATGTCGTCGCCTCAGCCAAATATTCACGCTGCGAAGGTTATGCTATGTATTTGGTGGGAACAAGTTGGTGTTATTTATTATGAACTGTTAAAACCAAGCAAAACCATCACTGGGGATCGGTATCGACTTCAATGGATGCGATTGAGCCGAGCACTGCGCGAGAAGCGGATGCAATACTCTCGGCCTCACGTTGTCAAGCCCGTTAAAACCTACCTGGAAACACTGAAATGGGAAATATTTACTATTACTACTACTAAATTTCATTCAGTTGTGTGATACTCCATAAAAAAAATGTCTAGCCCACAATATTCATGTATTTCCTAGGATGATTGATACCAGGTTTGCTCGTTAGGTATGGTGAAAAAAGATATTTTGAAGGTAACTTTTTGTTCTACGTCATTCGTTTTGTGTTTCACAAAATTTGTGAAATTCGCTCAGAACTTTTTTTCTGGAAGATTTTTGAAATATCAGAAGTTATTAAAACAATATTTTACTTGACTTTCAGCAAAAAAGCAACAATTCACTGCATAATCTTTCTTGAGCTTTCGGAGATTTCTAATTCTCCATTGACAAATAACTTCGCGATTTTCCATGCGTAATCCGTGATGGACAGCATAATCAGATGGCGCCTATCGTGGTACCGTTACTTTGCACTAAGCGAATTCGAAAATGAGTGACGTCATATTAGCACAATTGGTGACCAGTATGGCCAGATTACCATTTTTGTAACTCGATTTAGCAGTTTTTCTTTTGTTACTTAGTCTCGGAGTTTTAGTTCTTTTTTTATGACATTTTTCTAGCCTGTTCTAATCAAAATGTAATGTTTATACTTTTATGAAATACACATTTTTTTAAATTAATTAGTTCAATAATTCATTCAGTTTTATTAAGCTTTACTTTTTTTAACATCTGGTCGCATTGCCCGTGATTGCGCTTATTGTTGGAATTCTTCGACTTCCAGCAGTCAAATCTCTCTCTCGCTACTGCAGTGTTGCCCAGCTTTGGATATAAAAACGCACTAAAATGCCCATTTAAAGAAAATTAAATACCAAATTTTTATTGAATTACTTAAAGAACTTTGTATCACAATGGGCCTACAGCAGGCCTAGGTGTGTCAACCGACAACCACTATATCTATACCTAAAGAATTTTGGATGCGTGACAAATTGTCTTTCAAATGTGAGTTTTTTGTTAAATAAATGTGTTGAGGTTATGTACAATTTAAATTGTGAGTTTTTTGGTAAGTAAGGTAAGTTGGCTATCTGAGAAGCAGGAGAGATGCTTTTCGGCGATATGCAATGGGAAAGTTTTTAACGATTCGCGGTTTTATAGTCATTGTCAATGTAGGTTGAACCATTGTAAGGCTTGTATACTTAATTGAATAAATAAATAAAAAAAATTCTTTTCTGGAAACTACTTTAAATGTGAATATTTTATTTTAGAAGTAATGGAGTATAACGTTAAGCGGCGTACAACGAGCAGCCTGTGTTGTGGGAATGCCCAGTTGTTTGACCATAGAGTTGTCTTAGACAGCCAAAGGTTTACTAGCAACTCATCAGATTTTACCACCGCTACCCCAGCCTAGAGAATAGAGTTTAAGTAAAGTTATCCACGTGAAAGGAATGGGATTTAAATTCAGTAGTTTGCACTAACGGATCCAAGATGGATTGCGGCGTCGGCGCCGGTGTATATACGAATGACTTCGAAATTTCCAAGTCTTTTCGTTTGAGGAATTGGAATAGTAGCAGAAGTTCTGAGGATAACGGAAGCTTGCAGAATAATTAAAAATCATCCACTACAACTATCGGAAGTATGTGTTTTTTCAGATAGTCAAGCATACATCTTAGCTTTAAAGTCATCTACAACCAATTCAAAAATCGTCAAGTAATGCAAATAAGAACTTAATGATTTAGCGCGCACGACAGACATCACTCTTAGCTGGCTACCTGGTCATAGCAACATACTTGTAGAAGGAAATGAGAGAGCTGATGAACCGACAAAACAGGGAGCATTCTATAACAAATCTGAAGTGGTAAAAATAGGCTGGCCCCGAGGCATCCGCAAAGGAAGATCTTTTCGCTATTCCAGAAGCAGGTCGTTGATAGATGGACTAACACGAATAGCTGCAAAATAACTAAACAAACGTAGCCCAATTTCTACTAATCGAGAATTGACGAGTTGTTAAGAAAGCCACGAGCAGATATATTAAGAATTACGCCAACAATAAACGGATACTAACCTTTGGGAGACTATGCCAGGAAGATGATAGAGGCCGCACAATGATAGAGGTAAAAGCTGCAATCAAGAAGAATCTAACGAAACAGTCTTTCACTCTCTGTGCGAGTGCCCAAGTCTGGGTGCTCTACGACATAGAAGATTGGGGGATTTCTCAATGGTTAAACGGGAAGAAATTGCAGAAAAACAAATAGGCGACGTGGGCAAATTCTTAGTCAAATAAAGATAGTTCGACTAATAAAAGGTAGTTCTTCTACAAGTGCAGGTGCACCAAAATGGCATCTTTTGTACTAGTTGGATCTGGACTGTGTCACCCAGATAACACCTAAACCACCAACACCACCAACACCACCATCACCACCACCCCCACGCGTTTGGCTCAGCATTATTCACCCTATCTTTTCATTGAACGGCGACTTAAGTTCTTCAATTTCCCCGATGCAATTTTCAATTAATCTGCATCTGCTTCTTCTCTCTCTCTCTCTCTCTCTATTGTTTTCAACGTAGCACCTACTACCACAAAACACTTTAGGGCTCAAAGGAAACCAAAGGGTTGCTTAGAATTGATGCTGAAAGTGTCGGAGGTGATCCTGGGAACCCAGAGAATTGCTTAGCATTGATGCTGAATGTATCAGAGGTAAATATTATAGCTATCATTTCTTCTTGTGGATTTTGTGTAACTTATCTTGTAAGGTATTTAAACGTGTAGTTTCACTCGCAGAGACCTGTGTAAAGATAAGAAGGAATTGCGTTTTTTCTATATGGCAGAAAACTCCCAACCCCGACAGCAAAAAAATTGTCAAAAAACAACGAGATTTTTAGCTACTTGAAGTTTACACTTTATTCTAACAGAATTTAATGAATGATAAAACGGCACACCCAAGAATTTTCTAAACATTCTGATTAAAAGATTATAAATTTTGATGGAAATTTTAAGAATTTTTTTCTTTTAATTCTCACAAAGTCGAGAATTGAATTCATATGGTTTTTCTCGGAAAATGAGCTATATTTTCATGAATAATGATTGAAATGAATTTAGAAATAAATAAATTGCCAAAACTTGCCAAAAGACCCAAGTGTTATATTTATTTAACGCAGTGTATGTATGTGGGTGTGCAGCTGCTGTGTATCATTTGTGTGTAAATGGCAGTTCTTTGGTAGAAAAACATATATTTTTAAACATAGACAACTGACCATTTCCTTTTAACTTTCCTTTTTTGCTATTTCCAAATAAATGTCTGTTAAATATTGAATTTTATTTACTTTGACGCACTCGACCGGCGATAAATTCCATCAACTTTAAAGCAACTCAATTTGTCATTCACAAAAGTTTTTCGGAATTGCGCAGGGCATACATTTATTTAGACGTTTTGCTTATGTTTTCTCGAAGGGCAAAAATAATATTGGGAAATATGTTAATGACTTTGAATACTTTTATTTGTTTCTAACTTTTATTGGGGTTTCGAAGTAAAGGATTTCAGCAAAGTTTTTTAACAAAGATTAAATATGTGTGTCTGCACACATACATACGTACAGTGGAGTCTGGATACAATATACACTCCGTATAGTGAACACTTGGATGTAACGAACCATTGTTCGAATGGAAAAAGTAAATAAAAAAACACAAAAATAGAATGCAAAAAGCTAAACAAAACGCGGGAACAAAACAAAGTACGTGGAAATGTAGCAAGAAAACTAACTGTAAACACCAGTTGCTAAAAGATGCCAAAAGATATAATTATATAGGATGGTTCCATTTGTAGAAGTCCAAGCAAGTGGGGAAAGTTACTGATGACCATTCAGTTGGGAGTGTCCAGGACGATTCTTCTTCAAGCAGCTCACAACTTCCGGGATTAGCCCAAGTATCCTCTGGGTAGCTTCCGAACACCCGTTCGGGAGTGAGCCAACTTGAGAAGGCGAAGCATCCCAGAATAGCTGATTGTGCGCCACTTAAAAATCTCCCTCGAATGAAAAGATGTACAAAGCCTCGGATGAGAACATCCTATACTGATGAGGACCCCTGCAAATGAACTAAGGACTACGATTAGAGGACATGCACCTGAAGTGTCTGGTCCCTTAATGGGGGAAGGAGCCTGTGACAACACTGCGATTCAAGAGATGCGATGGAGGGGACAAATTAAAAAAACATAGGACTTTACGACGTCTACTACAACTGCCATGTAAAACAGTGCAGATTCGGTGTCGAATTTGTTGTGGGAGAGAGACTTCGTCGCCAAGTACTGTCGTTCACTCCGGTGCACGAGCGCCTCACAATAATCCGCATCAAAGCCCGATTATTTAACATCTCGCTCATTTGCGCCCACGCCCCGATGGAAGAAAAGGAGTATGCGACCAAAGATTCCCTCTATGAGCGTGTGAAACGTTTCTATGAGCGCTGCCCCCGCCACGACATAAAAATCGTGCTTGGCGACTTCAACGCCAAGGTGGGCAAGGAGGGAATTTTTGGTCCCACAGCCGGAAAATTCAGCCTGCACAACGAAACGTCCGGTAACGGACAGAGGCTGATCGACTTCGCCGGTGCCTGAAACATGGTAGTCTGCAGCACCAGATTCCAGCATAAGCATAAACACCAAGCTACCTCTGCCTGTCTCTCGATCGATACCACACCGAACTACCGACTTCTCGTTGGCATTAAATACTTTCAGTTTTGTGTGCCTGGAGATGTGGGCTGATCTCCATACCTTGGCTAGCATGCCAAATGCAACGCGTCCCTAGATATTCGGTTGCGTATGTCAGCTGTTGATCCGCCGTTTTTTTAAATTATGCTCCCAAGGGAACAAAATTCCTCTATGTACATCTTTAAGCGGCGTGTCGGCGTGTCGTGAAGGGCTTGAGTTTTGGCGGTGCTAGTCCGCATTACTTTGGTGTTTGCTATGTTAATTGTTAGACCTGTTTGTGGTACTGCTTGTAGATTAGCGGATCCATCTGAGTATTTGTGTGATAGTAAACAAATGTCGTCAGCATAGTCTAGGTCTTCAAGTCGACAGCATAAACCACAGGAAATGCCCCTGCTGATCGCACACGCTTGTCGCATTGCTAGGTCCAGGACCAGGTTGAACTAGAATGGAGATAATACACATTCCTGCCTAAAACCGGTTTGAACTTTGGTACTACCACTTGGAGCATTTTTTTATTTCACGCGGCATGAAGCGCCCGAGTACAATTCTTTTATGATGGTGACAGGCATTCAAGTGCTTTCCAGATTGCTTCATGAGTGAGAGTATCGAACGCTTTCTCAAAATCGATGAAGCAGAGGTAAGAGGAGTTTAAATTAGTCTCAAGAAAAGTCTCTGAGACTCGGTAGATTTTGCTTCTTATAATAAAGGGGTTTCCAATAACAGGTGTTAGGTGTTAAACAGGAGAGATGATTAACAATTTTTTATGGCCGGAATTGGATGGTATTGATCTGGAGAATGTTTATTTTCAACAAAACAGCGCCACGTGCCACACAAACAACGTAACCATTGATCTTTTATGGGAAAAGTTTCCGGACCGTGTTATCTCTCAAAGAGGTGATCACAATTGGCCACCGAGATCTTGTGTTTTAACACCTGGTGACTTTTTTCTTTGGTGTCAAGTGAAAGAGAAGGTCTACGCCAACAGCTCAGGGTCGATTCAAGACCTCAAAGATGGAATTCGTGAGGCTATCGAGGACATAGGGCAGCCAGTTGCAATTCGGTTATGGAAAATTTCATGAAAAGGATATTGTCCTGTACGCGTGGTCGTGGTGGTCATTTGCCTGATGTTATTTTCCACTATCAACGGCATACCTTTCTCTTTATAATGAAATAAACATCCGATTATTTGTATTAAAAAATAGCATTTTTCTTTGAATATCAAAATAACACCTCTTATTGGAAGCCCCTTTATATTTAATGAATTAAAATGTATGAGCATGAAATAAATTAACAAGTGAGTTTTAAAAATATTTTTTTTTATATTGTTTTCACTTAATTTTTTTTTACACGCATTTTTTTCTACTGGAATTTTTTGGGAACGTATCGTATTGGGTATAAATAGAATCAGGTGTATATCAAATCTATGGATTTTTATAGAGCTCTATGAAGGATTAAAAATGTTTGAATTTTTTTTAATTTAATTTTTTTTATTTTTTTTTTTATTTTTAAGTTTTTGCTTTTCGTGTTTTATTTAATACCCACGGAAGTTAAATGACCTCTCGAATAGCTCAACTTCATGCTTCAGTGCATCCATTGCATTTATGACACACCTGTGTATGTACATACGAGTATGCGCGAAAAAATATATTTGCAGAAAAAAAATGGTTTGTCAAGTTAGTGAAATTCGTACTGTAATTGATGGATGACCAAGCAACAACAACCACGACAAGTCAATAACACAGTGATTTTGCAATGGGCAAACTTTTATGGTTGTTTTTGCTGCTGTACAGCAATTAGTTTGTAAAACTAACTGTGTTTTATGAATGCACCGCAAAATAAAAAAAATTAAAAAAAATAAAAATAAATAAAAATATAAAAATAAATAAAAAAACAGCAAATGAAAATAAAGGCCAACAAATGTAAATGCAAAATCCGCATGGAACTAAAAACTAATAATAAAATATAATAAAAAAAAGCGCACGAAAAATACCAACAAGAACTGCATGACAGCGATGTGTATTTTGTATACACAAAAGCAATAAACTCCATGAAACGTGCCAAAAAAAACATATAAATTGAAGAAGAAAGTACCTCAATGCATTTATTGTTGTTTATGTTTCATGTTGTCACTTTTTGCGTGTAGTGGCTTGTGTAGGCATTTGCTTTTACTTTTTTTCACATGTACGGGTATGTATGTCGGCATGTAAATGCCCTGCTAGGAAAGCTTAACTTATTGAAATAAATTCCCAACTCGACACTGGTACTATTCTGGTGAATTCAACACTGGTTGGAAACTAGCGAAAAAACGTGAAACGTGCTAGATCTCAACTGTGCACTGGTATCGGACGATCTGACGCTATGGAAAAAATTTAATGTTATTTTTCAGGGCTTCAACTAAACTAATTGAAAACGGCAGAATCCATGCTTAGTAGTCAAACCCTAATAGCCTCGGCACACATTGGCGTTCATTGTGATTAACGACTTAATTCAGAATTATCTTAGGCATTAAGTGCAACTAATGCGTATTGGCAACTAAACTTCTTCTTTTTCTTCTTCTTAGCATCACAGTCCTTGGAGAAACATTGCTTCCTTCACAGCTTCTTGCCATCGATCTCGATTTACAGCTATTTCCCTCCAACAATGCACGCGTATTTTCCTAAGATCAGCCTCCACATTTTCCTCGGGCGTCCCCTTTTTCTTTCTCCAATTTGGGGAAGATCTAGTGTCTTTGAAAGTATTCGATGCGGTACCAGCTGGTGCAAACAGGGGAAGAGGAAGGCGTCCTCTGCGTTGGAAAGATCAGGGGGGAGAAGGACTTGGCTTCACTTGGTGTGTCCAACTGACGTAGCTTAACACGAGAGAGAAGCGACATTGTTAAACAAGTTTTAAGTATTGTTCTAGCATTAAATGATTTATGATGACTTGGCAAACTTTATTGAAGAGAAATGTTGACGCCCTCACATTCTCAGCTGTGAAACTATAGCTCATAGATATCGATAGTTCTTATATAGCACCCGAAACAAATTTTGAAAGTTGGATTCATATGGTTTTTGCTATAAAAGCAAATGTGTTTTTATAAAAAAATAAATGAATAGTCAAAACTTCTGAATATGTGAAACTTTCATAAGTACGCACGGAGTTTCGTTCATTCAGTGAAGTCTTTCAGTATTGAAGGTCTGAAAAGTACATTTTACAAGTATATTTTTAGTAAATGGAAGTGTGTGTTCGTCAAGTCCTCATATATGTTGAAAAAAGTTACTAGTTGAACACTAGTTGGAAATGGGTAGTTTTTCCTATGGGGTGCTTGCAGCTAGCCATATCAAGTGTATTTATTTATGCTTTGCCGCTTGCTGGTAATGAAGTACTCAAAAATCCATTGGCAGCGGCGTGCGATTCGCGTTTGTTTTGATTTCATATTCGCCCACTTTTTACATTTTCGCATCGCTTATTATCACTTTCTCTTGGTTTTCGTTTTGTAATTTCTTTCATTGAATACAATTTCCGTGATTATATAAGTATTTGCATGAAATTTGTGAAATATTATGCAATAAATAATTTGGCTGCAGCTATGAACAAAAGCCGTCATATTCCTACCATTTATTTGTTTATTTATATTTCTATTATATCACCTCCGCGGCTGCTATGAAAACTATGTACATAATCGGCTTCAGTTTCAGCAAACGTGCAGAATGTGCACTGAGAGCAATCAGCAAACAGCGCATAGACAAACGATGATCAGCAAACGATGAGCTCAACTTCCAACGCATATCCCTCACGTAGAGCGGAAGCCAACTCATTGATGAGTGCTCACGAAACACATATTGCTGTAGGGCGGAAGTAACGGTATGTGTTAAATCTTACGATAACATTCGGATGTGGTGGGCTTGCAAGCACACATAAATGCTAATATACGAGGAATGAATATGCATGCAATGACCGCAAGTATATTAATAGAAAATGCAGGAAAATTTTTAAAATAATATGCAAAAATTTTCCATTAATAAAAAAAGTAAATATTAAATTCTTCATACAATTTTAAATTTACAACATAAATTAGATTTTTTTCATTGGTGCTAATTTTTTTTTAAATACAGACATTGAAAAAAGTATTCGTATAGTGTAGATATAATTTAGCATAGCACATAAACTTATTATTTAAATAAATTACATTTTTTATTTTTAGTACACTACAACTTAGTGTTTTTTTTACTACAAAATTCGATATCAATTTGCTTATTTTTGAGAAAAAAAAATTTAAATTAATTCCATGTAGTTTGCGAAAGAAGTATTCGCACATGTTTTTTTCCCATAGGCGGCCGCAGTAGCCGGACGGGTTGGTGCGTGAATAACATTCGGAGTTCAGAGAGAACGTAGGTTCGAATCTCGGTGACATACCAAAATGAAAAAAAAGTTGTTTCTAATAGTGGTCGCCCTTCGGCTGACAATGGCAAACCTCCGAGTGTATTTCTATCATGAAAAAGCTCCTCATAAAAATATCTGCTTTTCGGAGTCGGCTTGAAACTGTAGGTCCATCCATTTGTGGAACAACATCAAGACGCACGCCACAAATAGGAGGAGGAGCTCGGCAAAACACACAAAAAGGGTGTTAAAAAAATTATAGTAAGCGCCTGAAAATGGTAGAAAGAGTATCAAAAATACTGTTGCTGAAAGAAAAATTATTTTTAACCTCTGTTCTGATGGAAATTTACTTTCAGAAATCAGAAAAATTGTTAATAAAAGCCACTATACTGTGAGAAGTATTTTAAAACGATTTAAAAATATAAAAAAATTTGGAAGAAATCGAGCCGACCAAGAAAGATGACCGAATGAGAAGAGCGACACGTAAAAAAAATTAAAAAAAATCACCAAAGACTCCTTCATCTGAAATTTTAGCCGAGCTTAAGGAAAGCTTTGATATCGAGGTGATCCCCCGAACAGTGCAATACTTTTAGAAGAGCTGGACGGAGCGCAAGAGTTCCGAGGAAGAAACAGAAGCAAAAAAAACCAGCATAAAAGATTTAATTTGACAACAAAATCATATTTCCATAAAAACATGCATTCTGAAACAACGCATTCTTTTCTGGTGAAAGCAAATTTAATATATACCAAAGTAATGGTCGAATTCCAGTATGGCGAAACCAAATAAATACGGAGTTGAAAAAAACAACGACAGGCAACTACTCAAGTGCATCAAACGAAGAAAAACTTCATATTTGGCGCATATTCTTCGGAACCCGAAACATAAACTATTGCAACTCATATTGCAGGCAAGATTGAGGGAAGAAGAAGTATCGGGCATAAGCAGTTTTCTTGGTTGAAGAACATAAGGCAGTGGACCGGTATACAACGTGCGGGTCCGCTCTTGGTAGCAGCTAGAGGCCGCGAATTATTTTCAAATATAGTTCAAAATTTAAATTAAAAAACAAGAAACAAGAAATAAAAAAATAAAAATTTATTACTTTGAATTGTATAATCGCTTACATTCGATTACGAATAGCAAATAAAGAAGAAGAATACTTTTTTCACTGAAAAATATGTAACAAGTTTAAGATTTTGCTTTTTTTTTCGTAATGAACTGGTTAAATGGAGGTAACCTTATATAAAAGTAACTTAAAAATGAAAATTTATTTTTTTTTATCCCAGCAATTTACTGTTTTAACCTTTTAAATGTTTTCGGTAGTACTGTGCCAATACTTTTTTCCGTGAGTGTATTAAAAAAATTATATTTAAAGATACAGTGATGGTCAAAATAATATTGTGTTAATTTGCAATTCTTTTATGAATTTATTTAAGCGGTTAGGGCTAGTCAGAATTTTCAAAAAATTTAATTTTTTTACATTTTCTTAAAGTATAATCATCAAAATATTATGTGAAAATTTGAAGTGAATTCGACAAATACTTTTCGAGTTGTTCAACAATTAACAAAGGGCGCTCCAGAGCGTTCGAAAAAATTTAAATGCGTTTGTTTGAACTGTTTGTCACTGTAACTGTAACTGTTTTTTGAACTAGTGGTCACTGTAACTTAAATATTGCTTGGTAGATTTCAATGAAATTTATACTGGTTTTGTAAAACATAAAAAATTCCTGCCTGATCGAAAGATTTTTTCTCAAAATTTCAATTTTTTTTAACAATTAATTGCTGTTTTTTTCTCAAAAATCTGAAAAATATTTTCTGAGGCCGCCATATTTTAATTTTTTAAATAAAAAAGCTTCGAACAGCCACAAGATTATCTATTAATAAAACTAATTTCTTTTGTGCGATTGATTTTAGATGAATTTCCAAGAACTTGTGATGATCACCGCAAAGGACTTCTGGACAAACGGGCACCACACAAACAGCGGTAACTTTTACAATTATTAATCTTTTTTTTTGAAATTTTCAAGTCGAAACGTGATGTATTAATGTTTTGTTTTTATTTTTGTAAAATAAAGCAACTGACTAGCAAAAAAAAATGATTGAAAATCATAATTTTTTCAGGCCTCTGACTACCCTCAACACCTTAAAAGCGACCCTTAAAAACAATCAATGTACGTGAAAAACTGCTTTAATTATTTTATAAATTTTCTGGATATTAGAGCTTTTGAGCACATTTTGTTTGATAACTAAGTATTTTGTTAATTCTTTCTTAACATATTTTTTTGATTTTCGCTTATTGGATAGATGGCAACGTTTAAAAAAAATTCTCTGAAATAGCTTTCTAAAACACTTCATTTAATAATAAGGATGCCAATTATTTATCTATTTATTCATTTAATAGTCTAAATATTAGCAGGATTTTGGGATTTCGGGAACTTTCAAAGCAATTTCGGTATTTCGGGGCTAATAAAAGTTGTTCTGGTACGCATTTTGAAATACTTCACTTAATTTAAATTTGTTTTAGTTTAAATTTTTATATAGGCGGTAACCGTATCCAATAATAATTGTAAACAATGGAGTTGTATACCTTTTCTGCATTTTACCCACATTGTAATACGACATTGCTCACTTTATCGGAAAATGTACCTTTCAGGTATCCCGGAACTATATTTTCATCTATGCCAAAATGCAGTAGAGCTCTAATCATATTAACAGCGTTGGGCATTCAAGAAAGAGGGAATGGAAGAAAGAGCTAGCAAACCTCAGTACGCGAAGGGATGAAATGCTAAAATGCTAAGGCTATGGCAAGACCGCTGGATTAACGAAAGACGCGGCAGTTGGACGGCTAGACTCATAAAAGACGTCGCCACATGGAACAGCAGGAACTTCGGTGAAGCCAATCTTTATAAAACCCAAATGCTTACGGGGCACGGGTATATCCACAAAATACCTGTTCAAAATAAGGAAAAACGAACACCCCACAGGCATATACAGAGATGTCGACGAAGACGACGCTGAACGCACATTCTTTCAATACATGCGTTGGGAACAAGAACGTCGAACGCTGTGACTGTGAATGCAGTCGGTCACATAACGATTGAAAATGCAATCGACAAGGTTCTAAGTAGCGAAGAAACGTGGGAGATCATCAGTGGTTTCGCGCAAAGAATTCTCCGTATAAAATAGCGGAACCTGGACGCAGGCTAATAGTCATAGAGCATTGTAATGAGGAAGATGGAACGCCTCTCTGAAGTAATGCGGAAGCGGTTCCAGGGTGGACAACGGTTCCATTGGTGCGAAGGCAGTTTTGATGGTGCATTAGGCATTTTAAAGCCCCTCATCCAAGTATGAAAAAAATCGGCTAAGTTGTTTTGGTGTGTATAGGTAACACATACACGCACATACTCTTATACATATATAAGTATATAGGGACATACGAATGAAGCTTAATGTTCGTTTTTTATCAATAAGTGGTACTGAATTTTCTAAATATTGTAATACCTCCACTTGAATTTTGAAAAAAACAAATTTTAATTTTTTTTTATTTTTAAATTAAGGTCTTCCTTTAAAACATAAATCGAAATTTTTATAAAATTTTGGAGAAACAAAAATTTTTTGAATAAATAATTTTTTTAATTAAAAATTAAATTTTTTAACAGACCTTAATTTAAAAATTAAATTTTTTTTTTCAAAATTTAATAAAAATTTGGTTTTATTTTTTAAACAAAGACCTAAATTTATTATTAAATTAATTTTTAAATTAATGTCTTTGTTAAGGAAAATAAATCGAAATTTTTATTAAATTTTGGACAAAAAAACAAGGAACAAAAAAAAAAGAAGATTTAATATTAAATTAATGTAAATTTTGTATTTTAATTTAATTTTAAATTAATGTAAATTTTGTTTTTCGTTCCAAAATAAAATAAATCAAAATTTTTATAAACTTTTGGAAAATTTGTTTTTTTTTAATTTTCAATTTAATTTTTTTTAATATTCAATTAATTTTTTTTTTAATTTTCAATTTAATTTTTTTTAATTTTCAATTAAATTAAAACGAAATTTTTATTAAATTTTGAAAAAAAAAATTTAATTTTTTTAATCTTTAAATTAAGGTCTTCGTTAAAAAAATAAATCGAAGTTTTTTTGAAAAAAATGTATTTTTTAAACAGACCTTAATTTAAAGATTAATAATTTTTTTTTCAAAATTTAATAAAAATTTCGTTTTATTTATTTAACAAAGGTCTAAGTTCACTTTTTTGCTAGCCAATAAATGTAAATTTTAGGTTTGATGTGAAGCGGAAGCTGTTCACGTCAGTGGGATTTTTCGTGGAAGCCGCAAATTGTAATCACTTTAATATTCGAATATTCGCTTAAAATAAAGATGAAAGTTGCTTAATTTAATGGAAGATGATGACACCGCATTTGCATATTCCGCGTGTACATCCCTCTATCTGGACATATTTGATTTTAGTATGGCCAGCCTAATTCAGTAACTTGCCACTTATGGCTGGGCAAGTGATAGAAATGAAAAAATGCTGTTACTAAATTTCATCCGAATGCCGGTTCATTGGCCAATTAAGCCAAAATCGATTGAATTTTGATTCGCGCGCATGCACATGTGAGAGAAGAATAATGTTTATTACATTGCCGAAATCACAAATACGGTGGTGGATATTCGTCTGCATTTGCATTAAAGTATCAAACACTTTTTGGCAATACGGGAAGCCACTTTCCGCCTAAAGCAATTATTAACTACACTTCACTTTCAGTTTCACTTTGGCACGAGTAGTTCCACTTAAGGCGAATCCACTTACTTCGTTGGTTATACTGGAAGCAGCCATTCTGGAAGATTTGCACACTTTGCCGGTTTCACAAATGAGATAAAAAATTATAACAACAAAAAAAATAAACTAAATTTGCATAAGTATTTGACCGCATCAGGTATTTATAGAATGTGAGGCACTGTTGTTATTCCAATTCACTTGAAAATACACGCGAACTCAAGTGTTTTTAAACGAAGCCACTTAAGGTAACTTGGGCTCAGCACGAGCCGGCAACGCGTCGATCAGCTTTGCGAAATCAAACTAAACTAAACCAATTGCAACGCGTGCACTTTCAATTTATGCAAACAACAGTAACGGCAACAAAACCGAAAAGGAAATGAAAGAAAACAAAACGGAAAAAGCAAAGATCAAGTAAAAGAAAAAACAAAACAAAAACAAAAAAAAACCCACACCAAAGCGAACCAGAGAAGCGTCACATGCGGAAAAATAAAAGAAAAACTGAAGCTTCACTCAAATTGAGTGGCTAACACTGTTTAGAAGCAGCGCTTGAAACACACACACACACACGCGCCCATGCACATACGCATATAAATAAGTTCACGATCGTTGATCAGCTGCGTTTGTTGGATGGCTTTTTAATTGCTCTTTGCCGATATTACGATTTTTGGTGGTTAGTGTCTTTTCTGTTTATCTCTTAATGCATTGGCCGGTTGTTGTTGTAGTTGTGGCTGTTATTTGGTGTTTGTTTTGAATTCAATTCGCTTCCGTTTACAAATTAATTGTTATGACCAACATTCACGTTGTATGCGTGTGTGTGTGTGCGAGTTTCGTTTTAGTTTCCGCGCAGGTAACTAAGCGCAGCGAGCGAACTCGAAACTGGGCCGCTAATACGGTAATATCGAATGTGCGTAAAGAGGCTTCAAAATTTAAATAATTTTAGATTAGTGGAAAAATTAGGTAATAAGTAAAGCACGAACTACTCTACTCTTTTCAAAATATGGCGATTTATTCCTGACGCCGGCAACATGTCGAGTTCTAAAAGTGGTTGTGAAGGCACCCACATTTCGCTCTTCGGTGAAGCTGATTAGCCACAATGACGTAGCGCTTCTTTACAGAGTCTACAAGTATAATTTTGCACCACACCAATTTTTTTCACGTGGTAATTAAAATGGCAATGCACTGTTAATAGTTCAGCGTAAAGTTTTATGTCATTTCTGCTGAGGTTTAGGATTGCCACTACCTTTACGCATTCCGGATTAATGCGTTTTTTGCTTGCCGCATTCCTGTCTGTGCTCCGAAGTACTCGATTAGGCCTCTTTGTTCTCGTGGGTGCTTGCAGTTTTATAGTCCGTTCAATATTAGCGAAAAAATTCATAAAATTTAGTTCAATCCGTTCAATATTAGTAAAAAAAAAAACAGTTCATCAAAATTTCCACATTTTTCTTAAATTTTTTTTAGAAATTCTGGGTATGCAGTTTCATAGTCCGTTCAATATTAGTAAAAAAAAACAGTTCATCAAAATTTCCACATTTTTCTTAAAATTTTTTTAGAAATTCTGGGTATGCAGTTTCATAGTCCGTTCAATACTAGTAAAAAAAAAAACAGTTCATCAAAATTTTCACATTTTTCTTAAATTTTTTTTAGAAATTCTGGGTATGCAGTTTCATAGTCCGTTCAATATTAGTAGAAAAAAACAGTTCATCAAAATTTCCACATTTTTTTTTTTAATTTTTTTAGAAATTCTGGGTATGCAGTTTCATAGTCCGTTCAATATTAGTAAAAAAAACAGTTCATCAAAATTTCCACATTTTTATTAAATTTTTTTAGAAATTCTGGGTGTGAAAAAATATTATATTAAATAAAACACGCTATTTTCGTCCCGAGTTCGAACAGTCTCGGCGGTCAGATTCTTACTTTATTTTAAATCGTTATAAAAAGTAATACAAGGTATGAGCTTACAATGTTGCTGTGTTGAGCTTTTCTCTCTCATTAAATAACGGATATTTCTAAGTAAATAAAGAGTACTAATTTGTTGGTATTTAATTTTTGACATCCTCCGCCCCGGACATAGAGGACGCTATTTCTAAAGGATATAATAACTGAATTGGGCGCTTCAAAATCTTTTGATCGTGCAGCCGGATATCGCAAGCCCTAACGCGACCATCTCTTCCTTGATATGTTTGCTGCACAACCGCTAGCTTCCACTGGAGCCGAGGCTTATTATCATCGTGTAGTAGGACAACGTCCCCGACTTTAACACTACGGGTTGGACCGCCTCTATTGTGGTGTATGGTACGGAGTGCGCTTAAATATTCTGTGCACCATCGCTTCGTATACCTCTTTATTATAGCTTGTCGCTGCTGCCACGACTTCGCCAAGGATGAGCCATCGCTTTTGTAATCTGTTTGGAGTAAAAGAGGTTTAAAGTTAGTTAAAAAATGTGCTGGAGTCAAAGGCTCCAAATCGTTGTGATCGCTGCTTATGTAAGTCAATGGTCTTGCATTGACCACACCTTCCACTTCAGTTAGTAGTGTTGTCAATTCGTCTTCGGACAAATTCGCTTTTCCTATGGCCGCCTTCAGACAATCTTTAACAATCTTTATTAGGCGTTCCCAAAAACCGCCCCACCACGCTGCTCTTTCAGGTATAAACTTCCAGTTTATGCTTTCATGCGCTACTAACCGCTGAACCTCGCTATTATTCAAAAGATCGTTTAGTTTTCTTAATTCAAAATCCGCTCGTTTAAATGTCTTGGCATTATCTGACATTATAGTTGCTGGTGCACCACGTCTCGCTATAAACCGCCGTAATACATTTATACAGCTGTTAGTTGTCAAGTCTCCGACGAGTTCCAAATGAACTGCTCTAAATGCAGCACACGTTATTAGCATGATGTAAACTTTTCGCCTATCGCCTTCAGTCTCTTCTTTAACATATAGTGGCCCAGCAAAGTCGACTCCAATAGTCTTAAATGGTCTGTTTGTTTCCACTCGTTCGCGTGGCAATTCTGTCCACTTCTCGGACGCACTTTTTCCACGTAGCCGTCTGCAGATAACACATTTATGGAGGCAAGATTTTATGAGCTGACGCGCTTGTACTAACCAAAATTTTTGTCGTAAATGGGCTAAGACCGTGTTTATGCCTCCATGCATCGTTTGCTTATGCGCTTCCCAAACAAGTAAACTGCTTAAATGTGAACGTTTTGGTAGTATTATTGGATTATAATTACCGTACAACTCAGGTGGTAACCTGCTAGTAAGCCTCAAAATACCATCGACTAAAACTGGATTCAACAACAAAATTTTTGAATCAGCAGGAATTGAACGCTGACTTTCTAAAGCAACAACTTCTCTATTATAATAATTTCGTTGCACATATCTGATCCAATATGACTCTGCTTTGCTTAACTCGTGCGCAGTTATTTCGTTAATTACGCTGAACGGTTCTGATAAATGTTTTCTTTTATTTATTACGCTATGTTTAACATTTTTAACAAATCGGAAAACAAACGCTGTAACTCGCAAAAGCCGCTTCAACTCACTGTAATTTTCAAGTTTAATAACAGTTTCGATAATGCTGTTGTCTGTAGATTCGGCGACCAGGCTCGTTGATTTTTCTAAAATATACTCCGAAGGCCAATGCAACTCCCCTTCAACTAACCATTCAGGGCCAAACTTCCACAGATCTGATTCCACTAATGCTTTTGCTTTTATACCTCTGGTAAGGAGGTCCGCTGGATTATTTCTGCCCCGGCAATGCTTCCAATCATGAAGGTTCGTTATGTTATTTATCTCGCTAACTCTTGCTTTTACATAGGGTATTTGTCTTCCTTGCCCATTAATCCAGTTGAGAGCTATCGCTGAATCGCTCCATAAGGTAACGCTGTGCACTTCGAAGTCGAGTGCATCTACTAAAAATATTTTTAATCTCGCTGCTGTTAACGCTGCTGTTAATTCTAACTTAGGCAATGTCAGTTCACTCTGTTTTTTACTTTTCTCCATCGGGCTTACTCTGTTCTTAGAACAAATGAAATTTGTTGTAATGATACCGGTCGCTGTTAGTTGGCGCACGTAGGCAACCGCACCATACGCTTTCGGACTGGCGTCTGCAAATATGTGAATTTCGTATTGAGAGTCACTTTCTGTTGCTAAACATCGTCTCATGTTAAAGTTATGCAGAGCTTTTATTTCTTCTTGCCAGTGTTGAAAATCATTCATATTATCACCACTTAGAGCTTCGTCCCATTCCAAGTTTTCTTTCCAAATATTTTGAAGAATGAGTTTTATTCGAACAGTAAATGGGCCTAGCATTCCCAAAGGGTCATAAATTTTCGCCATAGCTTTCATGACATTCCTTTTCGTTGGTCTCAAATTCATCAAATACTCGCTAATGCTCTCAATGCTGACGCTAATCTCATCGTTCGCTGTAGTCCAATTTATGCCAAGCACCTTTTGGCTAATTGCTTGTTCGTTGTTATAAGTCAGGAAAAATGCGCTAAGCTCAGGATCATTTGTGTTCCATTTCCGAAGATTAAACCTTGCTTTGGCCATAATTTCTTTTGATTTTAAATACATTAACTTCGCTTCCTCTAAACTTCGCTCGCTTACCACCAAGTCGTCTACATAAAAGCATTGTTTTAGTTTATCGCAAATAACTCCATACTCTTGTTGAGAAGTGTTTAAATGATGACGGAGTGTAGCTGCCAGCAAAAACGGACTGGAGGTTACACCAAACGTTACCCTGGTCATACGGTATTCAACGATTTTTGGCAGTCGAATTTTACACATTGGGGTACGCTCGTACCATAAAAATCGGAGTGCGTCTCGATCATTTTCCGCGACCTCGATCTGAAGAAAAGCCTTTTCAATGTCCGCAGTTATCGCTATTTTATGTGAACGGAATCTTAAAAGAGTTTTTAGCAAATCTGCTACGAGATTGTCACCCGCATTCAAGTGATCATTTAAAGACAACACACCTGGTTCGCTAGAAGATGCGTCAAAAACTATTCGCGTTTTTGTAGTGATTTTGTCGTCACGATAAACCGGTTTGTGGGGCATATAGTACACTATTTCACTGTTTGAGTCGTTTACCTGTTCCGCTATGCCGTTTTGTATTAAATACCTAAGCGCTATATCATATTCAATGAGTTTATTATTGTCCCTTAACAATTTATTTGTTAAACTGTACAATCTCTGTTCTGCGATTTCTTTATTACTATTCAATTTTTCGTTTAAATTTTTCCAAGGCAAACACACTACGTAACGACCATTCACTTCACTGATTTTAAACACTGTTCCTTCTAAGGGATTACTCTGTTGTAGTTGACAGCTCTTAATGCCAATAGACTCTAAACTCCAAAATTTTTCAATATCAAAATATTCTTCACTTGACCTTTCTACACTCGCTACACAATTGCACGCTACTGTATTACATTTCTCACCACAACTGCCTTGAATAGTCCATCCGAAGAATGTTTTTATGGCAACTAAATTTTCTTGTAGCCGTTCAATTTCACCGTAGTTAAATATCCAGTAATAGTCTTGCCCAATCAAAACATTAATGCCGTCAACTAATTTCTCCTTGCCTATTTCACAATCTGCTAATTCTATTTTGATGTTTCTAAACTGATTGTTTTTAAATTTGGGCACTGGCAAAATGTTAGCACAGATAGTAGGCACAACAATCGCTTTTATTTTTTGCACTTTATCATTATATCGGCTCCGTAATGAAATTTCTACACTTTTCAATTGAGTTGCCTTTTTTGCTTTTTTGTCACCAAATGCAATAATTTGAACGTTCTCAAAACCACTGGTGGGAAGCTTAAGCACCTCCGCCAATTTTTCGCTTATATAGGTTCTTTGACTTCCATTATCCATAATAATTCTGGACATTACGCTATGACCACTATTCACTTCGCTAATTATTGCTTTTGCGGTTTGGAGAAAAATACCAGTCTCTTTTAATTCAATTGCGTTTAATGTTGTTGCGTCCGCTGCATTCGTTATTTCTGTAGACTCCCCGTTATATTTACTTTTTGGTTGTTTCTCATTTCGCTCTTTGTCATTTCGTTGTTGTCGCTCGCACATTGCTGATATATGTCTACCACTACATCTGTCGCATTTCACCCATTGTGCATTACAATATTTGGAATTATGGTTACGGTTTGTACATCGAAAGCATCTACCCTCTCTTCTCAATATAAGCTTCTTCTCTTCGATAGGTAGGTCGCTCTTACAGCTTTTCGTGGTATGCGTATTTGTTTTGCAAATAACACATTGATAGTTCTGCCTGTTGCCTACGAAGAGTCCCGCTGCAGTACCTCCTTCTCGAAACCGTGTTTCTCTTCTTTCCTTCACATTAAATTTTTTGTCTCGCTCAGACATTTGCGCCTTTTCTAAGGCTTCTATTTCGGTCTTTAAAAATTTCAGAAGTTTATTTAGCTGATCATTTTCTGTTCCGTTACTTGTGCTCTCCTTAACTGTATCAATGCTGGAATTTAGTATTGTACTGCAAGCTGCGTTCCTTTCAAATGAACGGTAAAATTGCACACGCAATGTTGTTGGTATAGATTTCAACAAAATTGATTTTACCATTATATCGTACTGAGCCGATGATATGTGAAATGCTACAAGCGATCGCATAGTCGAAGTAACTTCGTTGTACAGTTGCCGTAATCCATATATATCTGCTGTTGACTGCACCGTTCTAATATTCATTAATTTCTGAACAAATTTCTCCACGATTTTTTCATTGTTTCCATATTCTTCTTGCAAGAGAAAAATGGCTTCGCTGTAACACTTTTCGGTGGGTGTAAAACCGGCTATGGAAGCAGCGGCCTTGCCTACTAACGCTTCATTCAAAAAATTAAATTTTGTAGATGTAGACAATTTTGAATTTTCGTGCACTGCTCTTTTAAACTGCTCCCAGAAAGGAAGCCAATTTTCGAAATTTCCATCAAACTTTTTTAATTCAAAGGGCTTAAGTTTTATACCACTATAACCACTATTTCCCTCTGTCGCTACATCCTGCCCTGTGCCTTCATAGGAGGTATTTGATGCTTCAGCACGTGTTTTAAAATTAACCCGAATAAAATGCTCCAACTGAGCTAAAGTGGTTACCGCCTTATCATCGTATTCAATTATGGTATCGCACTCCTTCGCAAAATCGTCTTGTTTGACAACGACTTTCATGGCTTCATCTGCGGCTTTTAGATTTGAATGCGCGTTTTTGAGCCTTTCTAATAAAACAATCAGCTCGGACTCGACACTTGATGGATCGCTATGGTCTGCCAATTTAGCACTTTTAAACGATTTTAAATATTCGCTTACGCTGTTGCACAATTTAGTGACTTGTGCTCGGCACGTAGACCGATACACCGCTTCCATTTCTACACGCTTTTCGCTGAACTCACTAATTGCACTTTCAAATTTATAGTTTTTAATATGTCTTTTCGCTTGTAATTTATAGTATTTAAAACAACCCGCACGCTAGTGAAAATCTGATTACATAACTGTCGTCCCTGGTTTCGGCACCATGTGAAAAAATATTATATTAAATAAAACACGCTATTTTCGTCCCGAGTTCGAACAGTCTCGGCGGTCAGATTCTTACTTTATTTTAAATCGTTATAAAAAGTAATACAAGGTATGAGCTTACAATGTTGCTGTGTTGAGCTTTTCTCTCTCATTAAATAACGGATATTTCTAAGTAAATAAAGAGTACTAATTTGTTGGTATTTAATTTTTGACACTGGGTATGCAGTTTCATAGTCCGTTCAATATTAGTAAAAAAGACAGTTCATCAAAATTTCCACATTTTTCTTAAAATTTTTTTAGAAATTCTGGGTATGCAGTTTCATAGTCCGTTCAATATTAGTAAAAAAAACAGTTCATCAAAATTTCCACATTTTTATTAAATTTTTTTAGAAATTCTGGGTATGCAGTTTCATAGTCCGTTCAATATTAGTAAAAAAAAACAGTTCATCAAAATTTCCACATTTTTCTTAAACTTTTTTTAGCAATTCTGGGTATGCAGTTTCATAGTCCCTTCAATATTAGTAAAAAAAAACAGTTCATCAAAATTTCCACATTTTTATTAAATTTTTTTTAGAAATTCTGGGTATGCAGTTTCATAGTCCCTTCAATATTAGTAAAAAAGACAGTTCATCAAAATTTCCACATTTTTCTTAAACTTTTTTTAGCAATTCTGGGTATGCAGTTTCATAGTCCGTTCAATATTAGTAAAAAAGACAGTTCATCAAAATTTCCACATTTTTTTTTTTTTAATTTTTTTAGAAATTCTGGGTATGCAGTTTCATAGTCCGTTCAATATTAGTAAAAAAAAACAGTTCATCAAAATTTCCACATTTTTATTAAATTTTTTTTAGAAATTCTGGGTATGCAGTTTCATAGTCCCTTCAATATTAGTAAAAAAACAGTTCATCAAAATTTCCACATTTTTCTTAAAATTTTTTAGAAATTCTGGGTATGCAGTTTCATAGTCCGTTCAATATTAGTAAAAAAGACAGTTCATCAAAATTTCCACATTTTTTTTTTTAATTTTTTTAGAAATTCTGGGTATGCAGTTTCATAGTCCCTTCAATATTAGTAAAAAACAGTTCATCAAAATTTCCACATTTTTATTAAAATTTTTTTAGAAATTCTGGGTATGCAGTTTCATAGTCCCTTCAATATTAGTAAAAAAACAGTTCATCAAAATTTCCACATTTTTATTAAATTTTTTTTAGAAATTCTGGGTATGCAGTTTCATAGTCCCTTCAATATTAGTAAAAAAACAGTTCATCAAAATTTCCACATTTTTCTTAAAATTTTTTAGAAATTCTGGGTATGCAGTTTCATAGTCCGTTCAATATTAGTAAAAAATTCATAAAATTCATAAAATTTAGCCCATTGAATATTAATATCAAAAAACAATTTGTGTATGCAGTTGAATATTAGTGCAAGTTTCAAGTGGCTAAAAATTTGTGTTCATTGTTGACAATTTTTTTCCGCTGAGATATCGGGCATTTTCTTCCAAATAAAAGACTTCCGAATATGTGGAAAAGAATTCTTACCTCATGCAAAAACAGGAAAAAAATGTCAAAAATCATTGCAATTTTGAGCGACTTCAAATTTTCTAGTAAAATTTAAGGGACTTAATTAGAAAATTAAAAGAATTAATTAGAAAGTCAAGAATTTATTGTAAATTTGTATGAATAATTTTTCAAATTTTTAAAATTTTTGTAATTTTGGTTCAAAGTTTTTAGCTTTCAGTCGTAAGGTATTTGTTGGGGTATTTATTTGTGCACTGTATTAAATAAAAATTGTTAAAACAATTATTTTAAATTGAATACAGATGCCCCTTGAGCCCAGATAAATCATCTTCCGGCACTCTTTTCTCTACAAAATTATTTATGAAACCTGAGCAATCCTTGACTATAAATAATTTTAATTCACTGAGCATGAAAATTCACAGGAAATTCGGTTGACTGTACAGCTTACTAAGCTTACCCTAGCCCTCATCGGTCTATAGCACCCTCCAGTGACAGCCATTAGGAGGTGGTTAAATCTTAGATACAGTCTCGCTGGAAGCGCAGAAGTTCTCAATAGCTTACGTTTGTCTTCATAATGGTCCCTGTGGCTAACGAGTGAACTCTTTGTATAAGCAGCTCGCCCAAGTTAAACTGAGATTTGCAGAGGGAAGAGTGGGCGGCAAAATGAGGATCAGGGAGACTATGAGTGCGCTTAACTTATAGTGATGTTATTCTTAAAAATTAAAGCTACATATCAGCTCTCTTTAAAATTGAAATAGTAAACAATTTGTCTGAAGTCTGATTGATTCTCCATGTGTAGCTCGTAGTACCCGTAAGTATACTTATATTTGAAGGTAAGTGGAAACTAAAGTAAATTTGGGTTGTATTCGACTTTCACTCACGTAGAAAGGCACTTTTGAAGCTGTTATTTACCTGGCAGAAAGGTTTAGTACCTAGGAAGGGCGTGTTTGAACTTTTTTTGCTAAAGTGTTCGCAATCTCATTGCCTTCAATTCTTTCGTGCTCCTCATTTGCAGGTACCCACATCAGAGTGACAAGCTGTCTTGTGATTTTAGAGTTGCTTGACTATCAGAGAGAATATTGATATTGGTATCAGGCGTGAATCTACGTGTAGACAGTTTATGCCAAATAGCTCTAAGGCATGAACCTCCGCCTGAAAATGGAAGCCGTTTTTCCCCTTGCAATTGCCTACTCGAAATGTGGTGCGACAATTCCTGTCCCGGCATTGTCATCTTCCCTCTTGTACCCATCAGTAAACCACACCTGTGCGCCCTGATTTCTAAATATTTCATTATTTCTTCTCACTGAGCGATCACTGATCACCACTTTGAAATTGTTGGATAATTCTAGTTTTCTTTCCATCTTGTCATATACCGTCAGACACGGAGAGTTCTGGATTGAACTCAGATTCCTATCTTTCTTGTGGTATTGCCTTTTTTAATATGAAATAAATAAGACAGTACTAGCTGTCTAGGATAAATGATTTTTCCAGGTCAAGGAAGCGTATTTTGCAGCCCTTCCAGATTCTCACTTTTTTCAATTTCAGGCTCAGTGTTATCGATTTCCTCGTATCCGGAGTAGACATTGAACTAAGTCTTAAAGTGCCGAATGGAAGGCCCCAGACGAGCCACCACCCACCAAATCGTGTTTGGAGAAGTTAAAAGTCAAATCGATTCGACGATTCCAAGGGAATTGTCCACAAGGAGTTCATGCCAATGGGACAAACTGTCAATGCAATTTTCTATATGGGCGTTTTGAATGGGCATCGCATTCATCGAATGAAAAGCTTTTGGATCGCGCAAAACAGTGTATCGAGGCGAAAGGGAACAATTTTGAATAAATAAATTAGAAGTTATCAGAACAAAGCTCTTGTCGTTTCTATTTTAGCTCAGTCTTGCTTACTTTGGATTTCACCTTGTAGAAGTGCCTTTCTGCAATTGCGCCATATTTGTAGAATACTCAAATGTTTAGCATCGTAGAAGGCGCAAAAGGGTCTATGCTTGTCTTCACAACCGTACTAAATCCAAACCAAAATGCAAACCATAGTTGAATGCCTTTATCAAATTTCCAGTGATGCAAATTTTCGCTATTGGGAATCGCTGAAATATTTCTACCAAAGTTTCAATGCCTCCCTCCCACTTGAAACAGAATTGCAACTCACTCAGCGGCTTGGCACATTTTGAAGCTATACCTATGAAGGCTTCACCAATGTTCACTACACTCGTATTCTGTGTGCAGTGCAGTTGAAATTAAATTTCAATAAAAGGTTTTATAACCGGTTTTGGTCAACGCAAAAGTGCACGAAAACTTTCTACTTTTCGAATTGCAGCGACCTATTAAATAAATATTTCAATTATTTGCAATTTCTCCGTCACACACGAGCACCGAAAATAGCCAAAACCAGTTTTCCAAGCAACAAAAGTTGTTTACGATTTTCGGCAAGTTTCTTACGCCTTTTGTTATTGTGGATTGTTGGTTTTTGCAATTTCAGCCAACGAAAGTTGCTTTAATGCTTGTATTCATCAATCATTCAAAGAAATCTGCATGCGTAGATTAATAAAAGTTTTAGCTGGCAGCGCGGGGAGGTGTAGTGAAATATTTTCAGCAAATGTCAAAAGAGTGTTAGGACCATTTTCTCACGATTGATCAGGCGCTTAATCAGAGCATAATCGGTAGATGGCTCAAAAGCGATTTTTCAATGTCTTATTTAGCGAGCATCTGTTAGTTAACTTCTGTTAAAGTTTGTCGAAAGTTGAGCTGCCGGTTAACTGGTAGCCAAAATAAAATGTGGCAGAGATGGCAGTGGAAATTATGAATTTTGTTTCGTTTTGCTTGTTAATATATCTTTTTTGTTATAATCAGAAAAAATGCTATATTTACTTTCTATCTATGGTAAGTCTGCAGTCAGCCTTTTCTGCATTATAGCTGATTTCTGTGTAATAAAGGCGGCCAGTGCAAGCGGCGGAGTTATTAAATTGCGAGACTTTTCAAATACTTTGTAACAATGTTTTCGGGCTGGTTTTCTACGGAAACTGCGCTCGTTTTCTCATTTTCAATAACGTTTTCTCATTTTCATTAACGACTCACGCGCTCGATAGTATAAATACATTTTTATTCGGCATTCGAAAATTTGGTAGCCAAATTCTTGTTTATATCAGCTATTGCATCCCAAAAAAGGAGTAATTTACTTTAATTGGGGACAGGACAATTTATAACAGGTACAAAATATTACATAAAATAGTTAACAATTATAAAACAAAAACAAAAAAAACGTTTACTGTAAAAAGTTTCGGACTATATGACAAAAATTGAGTAAAGCTGCTTTCTGCATGTCGAAAATTAAAGATTCCGGGAGTTGAAGAGTTTTTACATTGTCTGCTAAGTTTTTTTGCACTAGTCCGTGGGCTGAGATGATAATTGGTAGTATATACCACCTTCCTTAGCTTCCACTGGCCTTTTAAATCAATGCCTAAGTCAGAATATTTGGATATTTTTTCTGCATATGTTTTTTACATTTTTTTGTTCAGAGGACCAGCAATATCGATTATATTAATTATATGTAATTGGAGTCTACTTGAACAGGTTCTGGGGTGTATCTGAAACACGGTATTTTGCTTTGATTGAAATTGTACATCTGCGTCAGTTTTAGATGAATTATTTTCGCGATGTCATTGCTTCGGTACATAGAGTTTGCCAGTGTGGTGTATCCAGCTAGCAGTGGTCTAATGTCTCAATCCGACTATTGCATCTTCGACATATGTCTGCAGCGTCATTTGGATCTCGCATTACATATTTAATGTAATTTCTTGTTGGAATCACACCATCTTGTATGGCGAAAATGGTACCCTCCGTTTCGGTGAATATCGACCTGTTGGTAAGCCATAAGTGCGATAATTTTTGGCCGACAAGTGGACTCAGCAAGTCTTTTCGATACACGTCATGAACAGCCATTTCAAACCATCTTTGAATTTTTTCATCCGTTGAGGTTGCGTTCCTGATTTCGTATGATTGATTTATCCGTAATGGGGCGTAATTATCATCCGCAGCAATTGCAACCCTGCGCAGATCGGATTGGGTACACTTGATTTGAAAGTATGCTCTTATGTTTAAGATAAATTTATCATGTAGTGCTCCAACATCAATCTGCCTCCTGCCGCCTGCTTTTCTAGGTAACATCCTTCGAATGACAAAGCTTTTTGGGTGGCGAGACTTGTATTTAGTGATAATTGTACGTATTATTCGCTGCAGATTTTCTATTTCAGTAGACGACCATTTTACAATTCCGAAGCTATACGATACCACCGGGACGATAAATGAATAAATAGCGTAGATTTGGTTTTTGCTATTAAGTTGGGTTTTTCAGACAGTGTAAAGGCGCCTTTTAAATTCTGCTATCAAATTTTTCCTCATTTGCATCGTATTTATTCTGTTCTTTTGCACAACTCTAAAGTACTTGTATATCTCTCCCGGTTCCATTTCAGTTATGTTGAGTCCGCTACTTTCCACAGTTACATGTCGAGAAACACTTTCCCTTCAACTATTGTGATCTTTCGACATTTATCAAATCCAATAGGCATTTTTTTAATTAATAAAATTAAAATATTATTATTAAATTAGTAGTAACTCAAACAGTTTTTAATATTTTTTGATGCGACTTTTTTTTATTATTTGAAAGAGATTTGATTTTTGATATTTTTATAAAGAAAATCTATAAACATAATTAAAGTGTCACATTTATGACTTAAAACGCATACTTTTTTAAAATGCCGTAAATTGCAAAATTTTTCGAAATACAAAAACCCGGCTCGACCAACTGTAACTAAAACTTTATTTTACAAGATTTTTTGTTTACCTTTTATAGGTTTATCAACATTTCAAGCAGAAATGATGCAGACCGTGGAGCAACTTTTTTCATTGTACTTTGGGTCACGTGATTTTTTATATACTAATTTTTGTAAAGAAAGACGAAAATAAATTTTTGTATGAAGTTTAAGTATTAATAAAAAAATCTATAAAAAAATGTATAATTAAATCATGTATTATCCCTTCCAAAAACAGTTTTTCGCGCATTTCAGGCGCTGCTGGACGCAATTTAAATATTTTTTTTTAGTTTCAGATCGTATACTCGAATTTGTCGCCTTCGATCCATATTTTACTGACAAAGCTATCCCATCAACAAGTCAGCTGTTCACTGAACCGCTTAACAACCGTCTGTTACCTTACAATTTTTAATCAGCATTAACTGCGCCGGTAATCCCGCTTAACGCCATCGCCTTGTCTACGCTATTAGGCACCATATGGCTCACATAATTCTTTTGACCATCACCTTACAAACGCCAGAAGCTTTATGTAGCTGAAAATTAAGCCTAAGTCAACACAGCTATAAGTCTACACTACAGTTACCTGCCTATTATATAATTACTATTTTTAATTTATGCAACTATACATTTTTCCTTGTGTTTTGCTACGCTTATTTATTTGTATCTCTTTGCTGCCAACTTCGCTGATAATGCGTACGTAAATTTATATTAATTTTCATATATGTACCTACATTTATGTATACCTGTATGTGTGCACACGTGTGTGAATCACAGTTTTGTTATCTTCATACTGATAAATAGCGATTCATTTTGAGGCGATTCGCTTTTTGAGTTCAAGGTGGTTCCGGTGGCTTTGCGCGCTGACACTGCTCTTGACTGTATTTCAACTGAGTGCATAAAAAAGTGGTATGAAAAAAGATATTTCGAGAGTGTACAAAAACAACTGAGGCGTGTGATTTTTCATTTAAATTTTTTTTTTATATTTTTGATTTTTTTGTTGACTCTCTTGCTGATTTTTATATTTACTAGCTTGGCCAGTGCATCAGTGAATGGGAAGAGGGAGTAGAAATAAGCGTTTACACCGCCAATGTTTCCGATTTTTTCATACTTTGCATGCACTATATTCGTTTTTGGAGGCTTTATCAGGTTGATCGTCGCTAAATTGTATTAAACGAGGTGCAGGCTTGGCGGTTTGAAGAACAAAAAAATATTAAAAATAAAGTTTAAATGCGAAAAAAGCATACACATGGCACGCCACTCGAGGACTCGTCAGGCTTTTAAATACGCGTAACCATTTACTATTGGTTATTTATTATTTTTGTTTATTTATTGCTATTTTTTATTCTACCTTTTTTCACCCACTTAACACAAAAGGTAATCCGAAAAGGTTAAACGCATCGACACAGAAATATATTTACACACAGACAACATGCAAACATTTATTGCACTTTTTTTTTTACTTCAGTGGTTCAAAAGTGGTTTTCGTGCAAAACCTTATGGCCAATTTACCAAGAGGCAAGTTCACTGAACTGCATACAGCACGCACATTTATGTATGTATGTATGTATGCGTGTGTACACATACACTTATTTACCTGTGTACTAAAAGTACATTGCGAGCTTTTACCTCAATTTATTTTCTCATGGTCCAATTAATTATTGTACAAACTGTTTATTTTTCTGTGTTGATTTTAACTATTTTTTGCGAGAATTATTCCTTTCCAAAACGGCAACCTTGTTTCTGGAAAAGTGGGTCAAGATTTTTTTTTTTAATTTTTTAATGTCAGAAGTTTTTGGATTTCGTTTTAACTGCACATTTACAGAATTTTTAATTTTATTTATGGAAGTATTTCCTTTATTTTATTGCAGGTAATGAATGTACGTATGCGTGTATGGGATATTCACGCACATCAATGAATTTTTTTTGTGTGGCTATACAAGGTGGCGTGAAATTAATCATTATTTTGTTTTTGAATAACTTTTTAAATAAAAAAAATTTTTTTGAGTGATTTATATATAAATAAATCATTTCCCTAGTTCCTAAGCGGAACATGGGGCCTCAACGAACAGTTTAAAATTTGATTTAATTCAAGCTAGAAATTTTATTTGTATCCTTTACTCCTATTTGTATAGCCTTTAAAAACAAAAACAATCTCATTCCTCAACCCCAAAAACTTATCTTTTCCATCCTTACTCTCGCACATTAGTCAACGCATTATTCGCATTGCGGCTGCTAAAATAAGCAAAAACAAAGAAAAGCACGCAGTTACACATTGCATCAGTGGCACCAGCAAGAGGAAGCGGGCAACTAAGGTAATAGGGCAGACACACCAAATTTAGCGAAGTCCTCAACCATTTGTGCGATCCTTTTGGCAGAAAAATGTGAAGAACAGATGGCGCTCCAAGCAGTAAGAAGACGTTGTTCCTAGCAACGACAGATGGGCATTCCCACTACTTAAGACTGGTAGAGACAGGCTAATCACCTACCCTGTCAGAAATCAAAGTAGATTAACGATGCAACGCAAGACTGAGTCTTGTCGAGGCCCTATGCTCCCGAGAGGAGTGAACAAGGAAAAAAAAAGCTGAAAGTCTCTCTCAAATAAGTGTGTTGAGAATATACGATAAGAGAACCTACTTAGGTAGACTATTCATCTATCCACTCTTCGAAGTTGTATCCAAAGTCATTTTCTATTTCTGATGGTCACCGACCCTGTTCTAGGAAATATTGGGGCAGGGTTCATGTTCGTCATTTACAGTCAGCCAAATGCATTTTTATGAAATACATTTAAGATCAGCGAAGGTATCACAATGCACCTTTAGGCCGCTACAATGTCATGGAGAGTGGCAACAACCGTAACCTTACCTAACCTAACTTAAGACGTAAGACGAGTCCTGTAAATCCAGGCTGAACTATGTCGGTAGACATAATAGCCTGATGCTAACATGGGTCACGGGACACGTGGATACCGTGGGTAATGAGACCTCTGAGGATGGACTCTCCTCCTCCTTAGCTAGGATGCGCTCTGAGGCCAACTTCTTTGGCCCGGAGCCCGTTCTGCCACTCCCTTCTGCAGCCATCAAA
Source organism: Anastrepha fraterculus (assembly GCA_037575425.1). Taxonomy (NCBI): domain Eukaryota; kingdom Metazoa; phylum Arthropoda; class Insecta; order Diptera; family Tephritidae; genus Anastrepha; species Anastrepha fraterculus. The sequence continues at coordinate 13,437 of JAYXIM010000296.1, read as the reverse complement.
GCCACGGTTAGCAAATGGGTTACTACAACCCACAAGCGAGCTTGGCAGGCTGAGAGAGGACTAAACTGATGCTACCTGTCATGCCCGGCCGACTGTCGCAAATCTTCCTGTCATTAAGCAGAAGGCACTGCAGACAGCTGGTTGGACTAACGACGGATCACTTTCTGTGGACGAAGCACATGGAAAAGGTGGGCATCTTAGGCACTATATTTTGCCCAGCTTCCTTCTGACCTCTTCCTGTGCGTCTGCCCCGTGTTCTCTCATATCAGGTTTGAGGTTTTTGGAACTGATGTGTTAAGAAACGACCTCCTTGGCTCCTCGTCCCATAAGATCTACGCAGATTTTCTTCGGAGGTCGGTTAGATTTAAAGAATTTTGAAAGGGAATCCGAGTGGAGTACAATGGACTTAATCGTGTTACTGTGTCTGAGTGCTGTACTGGCTAGTTGTCCCGACAAAAAAAAAAACTTCAGACTATCTCTTCGTTTTTCTGCGTGATTGGCGTGATAGCCGCGTGCGCGATTTTGATTGAGTTTAAAAGGCGTTTCTTTTCCCAGGAACATCAAGTGGAGCAAAGTCTTTCTACACCTGATTTTTCCGACGCAAAGGAGGCCTCCTTCTTCCTCAGCTACCACTAGCTGGTGCCGCATCAAATACTTTCAGAGCCGGGGCGTTTTATCCATTCGAATGACTTGACTCAGCCAACGAAGCCGCTGCATCTTGACTCGTTGGTTCTTAAGATTATATAGTGTGAAACAACTATAGTGCCAGTACTTTTTGACAAGTTTGGAAAATTTATTTTTTCGCATTTAACTTAACTATTCGTTTAAGGAAAATATAGTTCACTCTCCTACAAAACCATATTATCCAAGTTTCCAGTTTTGTGGAAACTAAAATACAAAAAAATTTTACAAATCTTGATATAAATTTCGAACTTGTAATTCTTATAAAAATATCAAATGTCCAGTTTTATAGCCCATTGAATTTTAGTATAACAAAGTGCTAGTTTCAGGTCGCTCAAAAATCGCTTTGATTTTTGATAATTTTTTTTGCTGTCAGTCTTGTGTCTATTTTCTCCATATAATGAATGTTCAACATACTTTTCCTAGTAATGAGGTATTTAGCGCAGTGTAGTTTGATCATTCTTGTTAAATAAATTAGTAAAGTCAAGTGTCTTCTTTCATATTTATATCATCTTAAAAGCACTATGACTAACATAAAAATTAAAGCCACCCAGCTTTCACACTCATAGAAACTAGACCGATGACTTTGCTGCCCTTGTTCAAGTTGCATTGAAATTCATTCATTTGTGGTTATTAGTGGTTCACTCGGTCATTCAGAAGATTGAGCACCACCAGGTTCATTGTCTAAGCGAAACTCGAGCAACAGCTGGCAGGGGGCAGTGGGCCAACATACTGTTTTGCATGTCTCGTCGCCAAGCGACTCCTTTATTAGCATAATGCAATTTAATTGTCAGTTTTTAGTTGTATATTTTTAACTCGTAAATTGTCGCGATGAAATAATTCATTGTTGATGTTACTGCTATTGCTGCCATTGTCAAAGTGCCAAGACAAATGCACACAACCATAAAAAAATATACATCTGTATATCGGTATGTATGTAGAAGAACAACAAGCACGAATGCAAACATTCAACCTCTTCAACTCTACTTTTGTGCATTTTTAATTTTGCCACTTGGCTAAAGGGGAAAGAGTCAAGAATTATAAAAAAAAGTAATAAAAAACTCATAGATAGTGATAGCATCAAAACGATGCTACTCATAACACAGACAATAAAACATTCAAGCAAATATTCGCGCATAATAATAGACAGTTGGGGTCAAAAAAAAAAAAAAAAAAAAAAATTTTAGTGCCACTAGTCCGCAAGCAATGTCTGTCATATTTTCAATACCGTTTGTTTTTTAAATCGCAAGATGCCCATGAAACACGCAGTTTAATTCATAATTTGCAATTAAAACTGTGGGGTGTTGTCAAGGAGGATAGATTTACAAGGTTTGCTTTGTAGGTATGGTGAAAAAGAAAATTATGACGGCTTCCACGTAACAACATGGTGAGAAGATTTTTAGAGGTGTACTACCTAGCATACCGTTATTCGGTTCTGAGCGAATTTGACAGATATTCCGACGTCATTCGTTTTGTGTTTCACAAAGTTTAGCTTTAGCTTAGTGAAACACAAAACGAATGATGTAGAGTCCAAAGTTCAAAGTCTCCTCATTTCTGTTTTTTTTTAACCATACCAAACGAGCCAAAGTTCAAAGTCTCCTCATTTCTGTTTTTTTTTTAACCATACCTAACGAGCAAACCTGGTATCTATGGTATGATACTTGATGTCACAAGCCAGGCTCGGTAGCTGAATTTTGTACGAACATTTCACATGTATTCACACACTCGTCCAATCAGTTGTTGTTCAGATGACTTTGTGTTGATTTTCCTCGTATTATCGCCAACACAATCGCTTGTAAACACATACCAAGTGACGTCAGCTCATCAGCTGATTCTGTCAAATTCGCTCAGAGCCGAATAAGGGTCTGTTAAAAAGCACACCTTCGCAATTCTTCTCAGCATGATTTACCTATACTTAGACGAACTTTTTTCGCCATATCTTTGAGAAGGTCATGCAAGAAATTATGCTCATATACGAGGTAAGACAATTGTGTTCTACGGGTTTAGTTTAGAATCTATAATTGGATAACTGGCACTGTTGAGTTTGAGCATGAATTTACAAAATATGCATGCCTGGTAAGAGATGATTTTCCTTCAGTTCTGTTCAAAATTCGAAGTGGTTTGTGGTTCAAGCCTTATGCCTATTTCTTGATAATAACTTTTTCAGTGGCGCGGTAAAAATGAGCTGAAATCGATTTTCAATAATTTGTGGCTGCGCGCTCATGAGAACTTGGTAGATTAAATTAGATTTGTGGGGAGTTGGACAAGTCCTGTTTGGTTCTTTCACAAAGCACTTGGGTACTCTGCATGAGTTCAATCCAGACCAACGTCCTCCATGGGTAGACCTCATGAAGTCGTAAATCCATAGTTGAATAGATACACAATTGACACCTAGAAACGGTTCAGAGCCTAGTGGCATACTTGTAGAGCCTTCATTAGCCAGTTTATCAGCTAACTCGTTTTCTGTAATACCATAAAGTCCAGGCAGCCAAATAAGATGAACTATATTTTGTTTTGCAACACTGTTCAGTTTTGTCTTACATTCACCGACTAATTTCGAAGAGCAGCGTGGGTTAGCAAGGGCTTTCAGTGCAGCTTGACTGTCACTACAAATTCCAATACTGCTACCCCGTCACTTTTTCTCAATTATCCAGTATGCCACGTTCATTCACTTCCGTAAGGAATACCGTGGCGATCTGTCCTGTGGCATAGGAGTACTTAGAGTCTTCGTCTAAGTACCATCCAGATCCGCTACCATCACTGGTTTTGGATCCGTCGATGTAGAAAGTGTGCTGATATCCCGTTAATAGGTTCTCTGGACTTAACCATTGATCTCTATCTGGGATCAAAATATTCTACTTCCTACCGAAACTAACGAAAGGCACCCGATTGTCCACTGGCATCAAGAACAGTGTGCATCGCTCCAACAACTGGTGGTATATTTGCAAGTTCAGAATGGCATTAAGGGCATCCAACCAGATGTCGTACTCATAGCACCTGTTATACCCAATTACACACTTCTCTGTGAAGTTTAGGGGTTTTACCTTGGAAATAACCATTGTAGCCTTCCACCCTACTACAGAGGCGTATGTAATATTGGGTCTAATCAGGTGAGGTCGAACCTCAATGTACCCATTATGGCGGCCAACAGCAGGCAAAGGAAGCTCGGTGCTAAACGGGCTAACTTCGTAGGTAAGCCCGTGGAAAGCTTCTGATCCTGGAAGCAACGTTGGATTAGTTTTTGGAGTGAGTTGGTTTATAGTAAAATTATGCTAATTTTAAGAAAATTTAAAGAAAGAAACAAATTTTATCAAATAAATGGAAACTAAATAATAATTTAAGTCAAAATCATTTCAAATATTAATAAAACAATTATAACTTAAATCCGATATATTTTTGGGAAATTTTGACACGAAATAAATAAAATATTTAAAAAAACAAAAAAAAAAAAACAAATCAAACTTTAAATCAAAAGCAGTTTTAAGAAAATTTAAACTAAAATAAAAAATGGTGAAACAAAGCGAAATAAAAATAAAATGAAAATATTTTAATTTAAATCAAAGACATTTTTAAAAAATGTTGATATAAAATAAATAAATTAATTAAAATAAAACAAATAAATAAAAAACCCGGAAAAATTTAAATCAAAATCAGTTTTGAGAAAATGTAAATTAAAAATAATATTGGAATAAAAAAATGGCAACTAAATAAAATTTAAGTCAAAACTATTTTTAAGAAATTCTGACATAAAATAAATTAGTTAATTAAACTAAAAAAAAAAATTAGAAAAACAAACTAAACAAATCAGAATTTAAATCAAACCAAGTTTAAGAAAATTTAACTAAAAAAAATTTAAAAAAAAATGGAAACTAAATAATAATTTAAGTCAAAATCGTTTCAGATATTAAAAAAATTATAACTTAAATTCGAATCATTTTTAAGAAAATTTGACATGAAATAAATAAAATATTTAAATTAAGATAAATAAATTATAAAACATTAAATCAAAAATACTGATAAGAATATTTAAACTTAAATAAAACAAAACTTAAAATAAGCGAAATAAAAATAAAATAAAAAAATTGCAATTTAAATTAAAGTCATTTTTAAAAAATGTTGACAAAAAATAAATTAATTAATTAAACTAAAACAAATAAACTAGAAAAAAACTAAAGATCTCAAAACTTAAAGCAATCCAGTTTTAGGAAAATTTAAACTATAATAAAAAAATGGAAACGAAATAATAATTTATATTAAAAAAATTATAATTTAAATCAAAATTATTTCTAATAAAATTTGAAATAAAATCAATTAATTAACTAAAGTAAAATAAATAAATTACAAACAAAAAAAAAACTAAAAATAATAAGAACATAGAAAAACATAGTTTTAAGAAAATTTAAACTAAAATCAAAAACTGAAGCAAAGAAGTTAAAACGAAATAAAAAACCATTTCAGATATTAAAAAAAATTCAACTTAAATCAAAATCATTTTTTAGAAACTTTGACATTATCTAAACTAAAACAAATAAATTTAAAAAAAATTAAAAGTTAATCCAAAAAATTTAAACTAAAATAAAAAGCCGAAACAAAGAAGTCAAAACGAAATTAATAATTAATTTAAACCAAACGAATTTAAGATATTAAAAAATTATAATTTAAATCAAAATCATTTATAAGAAATTTTGACATGAAATAAATAAAAAACTAAGAAAATTTCATTTCGAATTAGAGCCATTTTAACAAACTTTAAATTAAAATAGGTAATTAAAAAAGAAAAATTTTTACATAAAATTAATTAATTAATTAAATTAAATAAAAAAAAACGGGAAAAACTGTCGAAACTATTTTTAAAAGACTTAAACGAAAATTAAAAAAAATGGAAAAAAGACAAAAACATAAAATTTAAATATAATTTGAGTGAAAATAAACAAAAAACATTAAAATAAAAAAAAAACGAAATTTAGAATAATTTTAGTCAAAACCTTTTTGAAGAAAATAAACAAAAAATATGAAAATAAATAAATTAAAAAAAAAAAACTTAAAATTGACAAATAATTTGAGTCAAATCTTTTTTGAAGAAAATACAAAAAAAAATTAAACAAAAAACCAAAACAAAATTTAATAAACCATTTTTTTTTTAATCTGTGAAATTTGCCAATTTAAAAATAAATATTAAGTGTTACCAAAGCCATCGAGAAGCACTTAATTGATCGATATTTAGTTTAATAACCAAAGTGTGCACTGATAATTATGCCACAACTGCTTTTCAAACAAATTTCCTCAGAAAAAAAAAATTTCGAGTTATAGGCAGGTAACCCAAACATTTTGATGCTTATATCAAATTTTACTTTCCTTCTGTTTCTGAAGACGGTAATTGTAATTATGTAGCAAACTTAACCTGTGATGTCCGTTTCTATTATTTTGACAGCGACTGTATCTGCACTAGTGAAGTTGTTTATGCATATTTTTTGCTTTTCTTCTTTGAAGTTTTTTGTGCTTAGAGTTTGCATATATTATATTTTTGCTACTGGTTTTGACTTCGATTATAATTGCATTACTTTAAGATACTTTGTCAGTCACATACCATCGTTGTTTTTTTCTACCCCACTTTCTGCGTTCAAACTTAACATTCGAACAAATGATTCCTGATTCTTTTAAATTCATGGCTGAGATTTTTTAATTCAACGCTCAGCTGTGAGTCGCTGCGTATTCAACACCGTTACTAGTTATGTATGTGTGCATGCAAATTAGTGTGGATTTCAGTTTTCAACTTTGACATGCCGACCTCAGTTAGTGATATGCTTTGTAGTGCAAGCGAATATGGTGCAAAAATTTGAGTGATCAGCTACGGGAGAGAAACATAGTGACATACCATAGAAGAGACTTGGAATCTGACATTGTTACGAACGATGGCCAAATTTTTATTATTCGCTTTGGTTTTGAAAGGTCTCAGGGACAGGATTTGGTATTTGCTCCCATAAGCCCGTATTGAGAGTAACTTCCACAGGGTAAGCAAAAAGTCGTCCTGGATTCTTTGGAGCGCTATTATTTAGGTAGTTTCTCATTAATTTGGTTGCCTGATATGATCTCCAAATCTGGATAGACTTTCGAAGTATTCGAAGAAAAGTGTATTACATTTTTTTTTTGTAAATCTGGTACAAAGTTGCTGAATTTTGCAGTTGTTTACGAGATATTCGATTTTAAAGAGTATTAAAATTTTTTTTTTTTTTTTTAATCTGGTACAAAGTTGCGACTACGAATGCTTACGAGATTACAATAAGGTGGTTTCTCAAAAAGTTTCTCGCAAGTGAAGCTCCTATTTAATAGTCCAGCCCCAAATTTCTTTTAGAAATCCATTTTTCGTTTTGCCTGAAATTTACTCTACTTTATCTGTTAAGCCATTACCATTTTTTTCCAATTGCTGTGCTTTTATTGCCTGAAGAATTTTTAGCGAAATTATGCCATAAGCGATCAAACCTTTTATTCCATACACTTACGGCACACCCGAATGCATTCATGCCAGTTTCTCTTGGAACAAACAAAGCTAGTAAATGCTAATAAGCTTTAATTTAAAATTTTGCCATTAAATTATTTTACTCTTGATTAGTCTTAAACAAAAATTCTAATTAGCGAAACTTTTTGCTTTCTAAAATGCTTCACTGAGGTAATACAAAAATTACATAGTTTAGCAAAAAATAATATACAACAACAACAAAATTAACAACAACAGAGAGGTAACAACAAAAGAGAGAATAAGGAAAATAAGTCAACTATTTCACTCGCATTTTGAAAACTTTTATGATTTGTGCGGTCAATCGACAAAGTAAACTATTTTCAGCTTTAGTTTGCGGTTTCGTTCACTGATTGTTTTTCTTTTGTTTTTTTCTTTTATTTTTTCGAAATCAGTTTCTATTGTGAGTTGTTGACCCTAAACTTGAACCAGAAACACGAACAGTGTACGAGTATGTGACATATACGCACACACACACACACTAAAGCACATATAAAACCACTAAGTTAAGAGCAAATACGATATTAAGCGACTAAAAATAGAAAAGAAAATCAAAAAAGGCAGTAACAAAACGCACTGGACGAGTATGTATGTACATATGTATGTGTAACACAGGCACTCTGTTGTTGGATAACGTTTGAGAAAATTTGATTTCCCAATTTGGTATCAAATGAATCTCTGTAATGAATCTCAAATGAAAATTGAGGTATAGTCCGGTTCACTTTATTAGTGACAATAATTTTTATGGGAGAAAATGGCTATTAAAGTAGTCGTATTTGAGCTGGTAACACAAAGATTTCGGATAATTCAAGTGAATTCTGTACTTGGCTGGAAAATAAACAGGCATTAAAATAATGTTCCATCTAAGGGTATTTCGCGGCCGCCGTAGATGAAGGGATGGTGCGTGACTACCATGCGGAATTCACAAAGAGAATGTAGTCGAACCTACGGTGAAACACCAAAATGAAGAAGATTTTTTTTCCTAGTATCGGTCGCCCCTCGGCAGGCAATGGCAAACCTCCGAGTGTATTTCTGCCATGAAAAAGCTCCTCATAAAAATATCTGCCATTCGGAGTCGGTTTGAAACTGTAGGTCCCTCCATTTGTGGAACAACATCAAGGCGCACACCACAAATACGAGGAGAAGCTCGGCCAAACACCCAAAAAAGGTTTACGCGCCAATTATATATGAATATATGTATATATAAAGCTGTGAAAAGGGATCGATTCTTTCAGCATTCATTGTGTTTGATCGAAAACTTCTTGATTCTAATAAAATGAAAAGGCAGGAAGATTTATCAGATCGCAAAACAAAAAAGACGGATGGACATCTTGACCTCAGACGGACCTTCAAATCACTTCATTGCCAGAAAGATTGAACGAAGTCCGAACGTTGTTAATCTTTACATGAAACAAAGTGCCTCCTATGGTAAAAACTTCAAAGGCAGAACTGTGATGGGTTTGACACCGAAGGAAACCCGCAAAATCCTTCCAACAGCAAAAATGTAAGAATGAAAATCGAATGTTGGAACCAGAAAATCCACCATTCGAAGAGCTATTCTAAAAGCGCCACATCTGCGGCATAAAAAATTGCAAAAGAAAAAAAAAACACTTTTGAATAAATGCTGCAAAGAACACCTCGATTTTGTAAGGGGACCGACCATATGGCTTGGAGTTCTGTTAGAAATAACGATCCCGGTGAATGAAAAACGTAGTATTTACTGACGAAAAGAAGTTCAATCTAAATGAGCCGGTTGAATACAATTACGATTTCCATGACTTAAGAAAACACGAAATGTACTTGAGTCGACATCACAGCCATGAAGGTGTTGTTATGGTATGGAGAGCAATATCGCTGTCTAGCGCATTTGAATTGAAAATTATAGACTACAAAATGATGGGAAACAGCTATAAAGTACTCCTAGGATCATCTTTTCTCGAAATTCGTAAAACAGTTGGACCTTTTAATTAGACCTTTCAACAGGTTAATGCACACTTCAAGTGTGGCCAAAACTTGGATTGCGTCCCAAAACGTTGAAACTTTAGCATAGCCACAGGGGGAATATTCCCAGATATGAATATTATAGAAAATACAAAGGGATGACTTGCTCATAAGGCTTATCTGGAGAATTTGTACAAATCCATTCATCAACACATTCACGAAGTAGCTTATAAATAAGGTGACAACACAAATTATTAAGCTTTAAATAATAAATGTTAAAAATCAAAATGCCCTGTATTTATTATTAAATTTGTCTAATTTGGTTAGTGCCTCTATTCAAGGAAACCAATCAGTCGAGCCCAGTATTCTAGCTTTACAGAAGTGTTTACTGCTGCGAAGCACCGTTAGATGGAATAAAATGTTGATACATGTGTATTTTCAAGACTGTACTTTGGTCTTCACTTGAACTATATAGGTATATGAAAACCTTCCATAAAATTTATTGCCTCTAATCAAGTGAACCGGACTGTATGTACAGCCCGCGCAAAATGATAGCTTCTCAGCGTCTTGAGCAGTTTTGACTATTTTCTTTTTTTCTAATATTAATTTTTATTATTTTTATTGTCTAACAAGAGACTGATGTAGTTAGTCCTGTGAGAATTTTCCAGATTCTTTGGTAAATCTGTAAATATCCTCCAGTTTTAGGGAATCAATATTACTCATTCTCATAACATCGGAACACAAAATTAGTAGCCTTGTTCTAGCAAGGTCCGCCTCCTCCAAGCAAGACAGGCACATCGGGTCCTCAATGATTTCAATGATGGTCATATGCTCACCCCATGGGTTGTGTCCTGTAATACTACCGACCATCAACCGAACGTCTTACCTTCCAAGTTTTAGTAGAAAGTTTGACAGTTTTCTGTTCGGATTTGTCACAAAACACTTTGCAGTTCTGCAGTGTTTTAGCCCGGACCATGAAAACAATTGCGTACGCAGTTTTATAGTCCATTAGTAGTCGTAGCATCGCTCAAGAGCTGAAGAGGTATAAAATAGTTTTAAACTATTTTCGCAAAGCTGGATTCAAAAACAAGTCTGACGTTTGGGTGCCACACCTTTTAACACCAAAAAATATGATGGATCGAGTTTCAATCCGTGACGCCTTGGTCAAACAAAATGAAATCGATCCATTTCTTAAACGGATGGTGATTGGGGATGAGAAATGGGTCACACACGACAATATTGTGCGAAAACGATCGTGATTAAAGCGGTGGTCAAACCACGACTAACAGCAAGGAAGGTTCTACTGTGCGTTTGGTGAGACTTCAAGGGATTTAATTTACTATGATTTGCTTCCGTGTGGCCAAATACTAAATTCAGATTTTTACTGGCAACAACTGGTCCATTTGAAGCTAGCGATTGACCAGAACACGCCTATAGTGACTCGCCAAAAACCCTCGGAGCTTGGTTGGGAAGTTGTCATGTATCAACCATATAGTCCGCACCTGTCACCAAACGATTAGCATCTTCTTCTCTCATTGCAAAGCTGCCTGAGTGTTAGGAAGTTCGTATCAAGAGAATTTTGTGAAAATCGATTACTAGAGTTTTTCGCCAAAGAGACTAAAACTAATACGAAAGGGACTCAACTATACAGGCGTTATGAAGCTAAATGTAAAATGGCAACAAATTATGCACCAAAACGTTGCATATTTGACACAGCCCGGGCAGTCGGAGACATCTTACAATAAATAAAGTTGAAATAAAGGATTTTTTCCCCCCAAACTAATGTAATAAAGTGTAAGCTTGAAACTGCAAGAAAATCGCGTGAATTTCGTTAATTTTGCTATATGGAGAAAATGCGCAACAACGTCAAGGGAAAAATGATCAAAACTAATGAGAGACTGGTGCAGCGTCTTCCAAGCTGAGATCTACGCTATAGACCAAGCAGCAAACATGATTAGACTGATTGATTTACCTCCAGCAAACTTTACCGTTTTTGTTGATAGTAAAGCAGCGAACAAGGCATTGGTTTCAATGCGCTTGAATTCAAGATGTGTTAAAGAAAGTAGAAGGTGGCTCTCGCTCATTCAGCAAGCAAAAAACACCTCACTTTGTTGGGTCTCTTGCCGCTCTGGAGTGGAGGGAAATGAAAGAGCGGATGAGGGTGTAAGGATAGGCTCTGAGTTTGACCTTCAGTGAGTGGTTGAGGACATAAACATTCCTCTAAACGAACTATACACTGCGATGGACCTGAGCGTAATCGCGGAAACCAATAGTCTTTGGTGGTTTCTGACTACTAACTGTAGGGTCTCCAAAGCGCTCTGGCGAAACTGAATCTTAAAAAGACAAAATGTCTGCTTGGATTTAACAGATCAACTACCAGCCTCCTCACAGCTGTTTCAACGGGTCACTGCACTATCGGCACCCTAACCACTAAAGTGGGTGCATCTCACAATGACTTCTGCAGGAGTTGTGGAGATGAAGAAAAAATTGAGACGATACTACACCTCCTTCGTGAATGTCTTGCATTAAACCAGCAACCTGTGCAACCTAATCTATGTTAATGCGAGTTTTGAGCCTTCTTATTGTATATTACTAAAATTGTTTAGGCTGTAAAAAGGTGTACCCAAATGCTTTAGTTTGAAACTGATTAAAATTTTTGTTTCTATTTGTATTTTGAAAACATATAGCAAGGTTAGATTTTTAGTTTAAACGCCTAAAAAATATTCAAAATTACTATGTAATTAAGTAATTTTAATCACAAATAATACCAACTTAATTTTAATTTTTCATTTCGCTATTTTCTTCATTTTTTATAACAAATTAAACTAACCCAGCGGACTTACCGCCGAAACAGCAGATACAGACTCACTTGACTACGATGGCCATATTTTGAATTACTGTCATTTCGTATGTTATTCTGGAAATTTTTTGAACTTTAAGGTCTCATATTAAACAAAGATTAAATATGCGAATGGTGGAATGCTTTGAATCACAGACCGGCTGGACTGTGTATGACTTTAACAAACATTTGTATGTATGTATATTAGTAAATGTGTGTATGTAAGTACACATGCGCAGACTGAACTATGACGATGACATGACAAACAAACACAGTGATAATGCCAAAGTCACCGGCACCGACGCCGCTATTTTGAGAGCCACACCGGTAACTTCTCTGTATTACCTATGTGTGATGTCTATAAATTTCTCGCTTGCAGCCCTGACATTGCTCAGGGTCAGATTGAAGAGCGGCAAAGTGACCGCGGCCCTACTCTACGTATGAGTGCCGACAAAATTGGACTAAATACCGGTTTGCTTTAGGAAAAATACGACTTATACATATTTATGAAGCAGCTGCGCAAAATAACAGTGATTGTCTGTATATATAAGCCTATGTGTGTATGCATGTGCATAAGTAATAGCGAAATCACTGGGAGGCCGTTAGTCAAATAACATTCAGAAATATGGAATGACAAAGCTATGAAATATAGCTGCATATGTATGTTTGTGTGTATGTCTGTGTGTGTGTGGGTAATAGTGTTAGCAGCATCATTTCACTTTCACATGTGCGCAAATGCAATTACAATATTATTAGCACATACCCATGTATGCATGGATGTATGTGTGTATGTGCAAGCACAACTACACAACTCTGCATATTCATTGAGTTGCTGATGTGTGGGTCACAGTGGTAATGTATTTGACGCCTCCAGCGCACGTGGTTGCTAGTAAAAGGTAAACAATATCGTCAAAAAATTTACTTAGCCCAGCAACCAATCAAGAGGTAGAAAGCATGAATGTGATACAAGAAAAAAAAAACGCAAAACGGATGTTAAAAAAAAGAAAAAAAATTGCGTTCTTTCTAATTTTTCAATAATTTTTTATTGCATTTTTTTTTTTGAGGAAAAACTTCAGATTTTTCAGGTGTCAGTTCACAGCATAAAAGGGAATATCAAAATGTGCGCAGGACTGCAATTAAAGATAAAACTGTTTTTTAACCGCGCGCCCTTGTGCCTGAGGGTATTCGAATTTGATGCACGTAGCGGTTGTATGTAACATATCTATGTATGTGTAACAAAATGCTTAGAGTGAGTGGAGTCGATTTGTACGATCATGTACAGACTAAGGGGTTAGGGGTGGTCAGAATTTTCAAAATTTTTTTTTTACTTTTTCTTAAAGTATGATATCTTAAAAATATCGTGTGAAAATTTGAAGTGAATCCGACAAATACTTTTCGAGTTATTCAACAATTAACAAAGGGCACTCGGAAGCTCCGGAGCAATCGAGAGCAAGTATCTAGC